>BGPR01000434.1:457807-476797 GCA_013235015.1 Araneus ventricosus | reverse complement strand
ATGTAATACTTGCATTAGATTTGGCGACTTGGCGTCATTTCAAGAGTTGTGTACCAACTTCTAGATTTCAACCGTCAATTTTATAACGTTCTGATTACAACCTTTCCGCAAAATATTTTAAAGACAAAAATGAGCCTAGCAGATTTTTGTTTGCGAAGTTCGTCTTACAGTTATGAAAAAATTCATTCCATTTTTTTCTGTGTGTTTTTCTACTTGTAATATTTATTAAGCAAAAAAGTATTTGAATTCTTGTATGCTCATCAAATTTTATTTAATAGTTAATAACAGTACACCATTAATAATTACATTTTTCTCAGAAACAAAAGCTTTTTAAGCTTAACAAAAATATCTATAATGTAATAGGCTTGAGGAAAACGATTTTTGAAAGAAACTATTTTAAGAACTTCAGAAAAGGGCGACTAAATCTGTTAATGACTAGTAGAAATGCGATGTAAATAGAAACAATAGAAGGAAAGTTTACTAAAAAATCATCAAAACCTTTCTGAGATACATGAAATCCAACAAAAGTTTTTCGAAACTTCAAATGTCGCAAATTCAAGTCATAGTCATTTTGTGTGTCATTTAACAATTCATTCTATCTGCATCAATGAGCATTATTGAAGAATATAACTTTATTATAGCAAATTAACACCTAATTTTGAAGTTCCAGTCCATTACATAATCGCTTTCTTGCCTTTAATCTTTTTATGGTGATCTTCTCTTCCAGAGCGAAGCTGGTGAAGCTGATACACCACTTTTACTCCCATTTCATCTGAACTTCATTCAACTAATCGAAAATTTCGGAATTAAGTTAAGTTTTCTTTTATATAGTTTAAATAGAAAAGAAAGTGCAGTTGCCTTCTTTTCTAGAGTCTGATTCATTGTAATATTCTAAGCTGTCGTTTTCCGCTTCTAGTAAAAAATATTCACAAATAACTCAAAAATTCTCTATTCGATCTAAAATTTTATTATCTTAGACATGCAACGTCTCTAAAAGGTTCTTTTTTGAAACACTCGTCAGATATATAAATTAAAATATATAAATAGAAAGATGCCAAATCAAAATTCTCTTCGAAGACAACTGAATAGTTTAATGATCTTCGTGGGAAATAAAAAAAGCACTTGTGCAAATAGTCATTGTTAAAGTGCACATTCGGTATACAAGTTTTCTATGTAATATAAATCTGAAATCGTAAAAACATTTTCGTGTCTTGAGAACAAACACAATGAATGCAGAACTCTTATTTTCCTCCTTTTACTTAGATGAGGTTTTCTTTGTATGAATTAGTTTATCTTTGTTTGTAAAAGAAAGAATTAAATGTTAAAATTCTTTAGTGTCAAAGTTATGGATGAAATATTATAACGGCCGAGTACACAATTTTACATAGTTCAGAACCGTAGTTTTTGAGCGTGTGATTTTTAGAAGAAATTTTTCGTTTCCACAATTTGCAAAGCTTCTTGAACGGTTTGCAAATTTATTAATCTGAAATCCCTCGAATTTTGGCGTGCAAATAAGCCTTTTTTTGGTTAAAGCAATCATTCATCTTACATGCTAAATGAAAGCAAAACTTACAATAAAAATAGTTGGTAATTTTTTTTGTCAATTCAATAAGCAGCTTCATAACTGCTTACTTCTGTATTTCGTTAGCTTTACGGCTATAAGAAACGTTAGATTTATAACTGGGAATGGTCCTATTATTATTGTATTGTATTTTTTTTCATTTTCTGTTACATTTAATATCAAGTATCACTGATTTCTTTCCTTAAATAGCCTCATAATTTGCACATATCATCGATATTCTGATTAAATCTTATTTTATTTAGGTCAATGAAAGCTTAAACTAAGAAACAGCCTATAAATTTTTATAGGCATCTATCATATTACAATATTTTTCTCATAAATATCCATTACTTTAGTTGTTGCGCCGTAAGTAATAATACAAAAATCAATAATATCAGAAATAAAAAATGTGGTGTGTTACGATATTTTATGACAAATTTCGACAGGAATTTTGCCTCGCAAATATTAGGCAAAAAGTATCCATATTAATAGTAAACGCAAACTGCAATCAGAAAAACGTGGTAAAATATTATGAATAAAGATGAATCTGTGCAAACATTTTCATAAGCAAGGGGAATGTTCTCCCCATGAATGCTCTCGAATATGGCTAGTTTCGAATTTCATTAATTTATCTTATTGCATTTTTGAGATAAAGCGTTAACTTCGCCAATAGTCAGACCAACAAGCAATCCAGTGTAAACTCTTAACGTATTTGGTCCAATATTTGATATATATCTACAGTTCTGATAAACAAGCCGCTCTCAATATTTTATTCACCTAGTTAGTTTCTGAGTTATCGTGTTCACGTGCACATGGACTGACAGACAAAAATACTCCCATTGCTTAGATTTTCTCCAAATTTTTATAGAGATCTATAAATTTAGTGTGAAGACCACATATACAGTTTCATTTGTTTAGCTTGTTCCGTTTTCTATTCATGTTGCTCACAGATAGATATAATTACAAAAATGGTCTTTTCGGACGGACACAAAAAATATCGGCAACGAAAGTTTTGGCAATTGCAGTGCATTCTCCTTATATACGACAAAATAAAGAAGCAGCTATCAACTATAAAATTATTAGTAACAATTAGCAGTCAATATTAAATAAATTTATACAAAATTTTCAAAATCTAGTTTCCTAACACTGTCGCTTTCTCTCACAAAATCCATTATTCCACATTGAAAATGCGCCACTATTCCACTTTTCTTCATTCCGCCCTCATCTCAACTAATCGAAAATCTCGGAATGAAGTTAAGATTTCGTTTATACATATTAAACAGCACCCAGGCGTGGCAATTCCCTCCTCTCTTGGATCTGATTCATTGTAATCTTTTAAACCGATATTTTACGCTTCCCACGTAAAATGTCCCCAATGTAATTGCCATATTCCCTAATTCCATCCAAATCTTTTCTCCCTAGGAAACACCAGGCCCCCTCTAACAAAAGTCTCATTTGAATAACATAGTGCATTATTTAAGTCGCGTTCCAAGACGTGCCATGGATTAACTGGAACCGTGAGATTACAAATTAAGTTTCGACTGAAGGCTCACCCCCGCTTTCCCCTTGTTAGGGATACATCCGAAATTTTGACAGCCAGTCTTGCCTTGTGTGCACAGTCTGCTCAATTAGATCTCCGACAGTTCCATTCAGACGCTGGATACACAGCCGAAGTGTAATGTTGAATAATTAGCAGGCGCTTACGAGTAAATAGGTCTACTGAATTAGGAATCAAATGCTTTGTCTCGCCATCGACCTGGTTTCACAGGGAGAATGCTCGGGCACTGGAAGATAAATATGTTATTAAGGGAATCTGTCACAAGGTATGCAGGAGTTGTTGTTGGAAGCGAAGAAAGTTTTCGGGAGGGAGACGGATAAGCTCCTGTTAAGTGACATGTTTGGTAAACATATTCAAGGTGGTTAAATTTTTATGATTTGCAAGGAAAGGATACATTTTGCATCACCAAGAAGAAGACTTGCTGTTAGTGGTTAATGGTACAATCGCTTAGTTCATAGTTCTCCAACAATGCCAATTAGATTCGTATTGTATTCCGCATAACTATTTAAATACTTATTTGAAACGAAATTATGATTTATTTATTTTCACTATTATCAAAATATGTAGTTTTGCCTAGTAGAAGGTCATTTTTAATTATTTGAAATGGAAATTTTCTAAGAAACTCTAATAAACTGTGAGATAACTGATTATTTTTAAGATATATATCCATAACTCAGTGATCCTGCAGTGGAGAAAACCATGCTCTACCAGTTGTGTGAAGACATGACAAGAAAACTATCCGTGAATTTCATTGAAAAATCAACAAAACAAGTTTGAAAAATCATCAATATCCATGTTCAAAGTATAAAATATCACTTTTTATATAACATTATGACGAGTCAAAATTCCGAAATCGATCTTCATCTCTTTCGATTCGAGTTTTGCAAATTATCAATTTGAGTTTTATAACAGTTCAGTTGATTAGTGACATCACCGAATAAGCACTTCCATGATGTAAAAAAGTGTGCAAAGACTTCATTTAGATCGAAGAAATTTAACCAGAATTCTAAAAAAAATTATTTTCTTAGATAAATTGTGGTTATGACATTATTTATCACCACGTGCACGGCTCTCTCTCATCTTTGAGTTGTAAAATACCACAAATACGCAAATAAAAAAAGAGTTCATCCTATCAAATCGGATCCGATACTATCGAATGTAATGCATAGATTCGATGATAATGACAGACGCCTGGAATATCCATTTTAAACGTAAATAAATCCCTCTTGCCAAAGAAAAACGCTCCTTCCAAACTCTGTTCTATTATTCCGTGAATCGAATAAGAAAGAAAGTACGCGAATCAATAATCAATCAAACCTCACATAAAACCGTTGATGGGGTCACTACAGTTAAACTCTGCGTTCAATATTGATCTGATGGCCCTAAACTTTAGACCTATTTTTGTTCCATTTTTGTGCATCATTGAACTTCGGCAAATGAGAAAATATCAGGTTGTTAAAATCGCATCGTCTGCTAAACTTGATACACTGCGGTATCGGTTGCGATTTGGAACGGTCATTACATTGCTTCAGGAAGTTTTCAGAATTTGCCTACCATATTGAGATTTTTTTCATTATACAAAATTTCATATCGATCTTTTATCTTATCGTTGAATGATGTGCCCAAACTTGTTATCTGTAGAAAGTGTTTTTATGGAAATGCAATATTTTCTCATTAAATCGGAAGATATATCGATCGCTTGTTGATAAATTAGTGTAAATGGATCGAATTGACATTTCTTTCTGTAATAAAGGGAAAAAACTAATCTTGTTTAGTTTATATAACACTACGAACATTTTAATATATATATATGCTATATACAAATTCGTTTTGATAAGACCTGCAAGAGAAATCCGCAAAATTTTCCCTCAAAATGAGTTTTTTAAAAACAGAATTAGCTGCTGACCATCAAATATTTTAATTCGGTCATTTTTTCAATTTCTACGGGGTTAACTGATGGGAGAAACTATTCATTTAACTCTCTGAACCCGGCTAGAGTGAGAATTGCATTGCCTCAAAACCTGGGGTGAATTTTCGCTCACAAAAACAGAATGGAATCGCCACGTTCTTTATAGAAATTCCAGGAGGTCGGCACCTACGGTTGCCCTATCAATTGTTAAGAAAGAAAGGAAATACATTTTCCTAAAAAAATTCACTCAGGCTCCGAAACCGCCTCAGTCCGCCTTCTGTCGAACGGGCGGTTTCAGGCGGGATAGGTCTCATAGGGTTAAAGGATATTCAACATTTTTTATCCCGGTCAGTAATTTCAGAATGTAAAGTAGTGAATACTATCCATTAATACAATGTTTAACACGGTAGACTTCTTTTAAAAGCTAAATTTTGCTTACATTTTAAAAAATTACTAACGTCCTATATTGTATTCATTATGTTCCAAAGAATTAGGAACATTAATCTCAAACTTCTGTTTTCCTAATCGTTGACTTGTAAACAACGATTGTGTTCCCTCCTAATCTTTTTTCGTATGTTGTCGTGATATGGAGCTTTCTGTTAACCCGCGAGGACGCACGGGGGACATTTTATGACCCAAGCCCCCGGATAACTCCGATTCCTAGAAAACTAGCCACCTGCTCATTTCTTTCTTATCTGTAGTTGAGTTAGTCACCCCACTGCTGCCTTTCCTGAGTATTTTGAAAGTATTTCCGGAATTTTTCGTCCCCTAATAAACATTTTGTCAGTTACTGGGATTATGGAATGACCCCGCGCGTCTTTCCGTTTGTTCCTCAGACCAGTTATTTCACGCGGCTCATACGGTCAGCACGTTGTTTCCCTTGCCAAATTGAACTATTTATTTGTTTCTCACTATGCCGACTCCATACGAAAAACAAATTCAGCCTTTCTTAAACTTCTTGTTGAAGTTGAAACTGATAAAGATCCAGACTTTGACTATGAAGACAATGGACCTGAAGATGCTTTCAAAGTGAAATTTAATGAAAATTTCAGCGAACATGATACGAAATCAGAAGAGGAAGGATATTCTGGAAAGAAAGAAGTGAATAACCTGCAATTGTTTTCATAAAAAGATACGATACAGTAGAGAAAAACAAAATTTAGACAGAATATTCGTTATCGCTGTCGTAATATTGTGTCACGCTTACCTAGAAAAAAAGTACCAGCGAAAGATGTGACAAGCCCTGTTAAGAGTTGAGAGTTATTCATAAATTATAACATGATAGAGTTAAATTGTAGAGTGAATAAAATATATTTATCGAGAAATGCGCACCAATCTTTTCACGTAAAAGCGATGCTCGTAAAACGGACCCTCTGGAAATCCGTGCTTTATTAGTGGATAATGTAGGAGATTCCAATTTTTATTAAGAACCGTATTCTTAATGTCTAAAAGTCAAAAGCGTTTTTTTCCAACTAAAAATATAATGTTTTTAACAGCGCAGGGTTGAATTTCAGTTTGGGGTCATTATATGGTCTTAGCGTTCTCTAAGGAGGCGCGCGTTCTCTTGGATTAGTTTCTACTTATAAGAGTCTGTATTCTCACAACGAATGACAGAGGAAACCAACAAGCTCACAAGCAATTCACGTGCCAGTGTGGTGCGATAGACGCGTAGCGTTCACTGATACAATATGGCGCATGTTAGGCTTCGCAATGTAATGGAAAAAACCGAGTATGCATTCTTTACATATTCCTTTCGATCAACTTCGAAATCTTTTATATGTTTTCATGATTGGTCTCAACACAGCATAACACATTTCATTCATCTAAGTCGTTGAGCTTTTGAATTACCCCATTCACATATGCACGAATACACATATGGAAAGACTGCCAACCAAAATTGGTTCAAAAATTGATACCCATCTACAATTTTGATAATAAAATCAATACGCTAAAAGTCTAGCTCTTCGCGTTTTTCAAGAGCAATTAAGAACTTGTCTATATACACACGGACAGACTTTCGGCAGTCGGATTTCAACCAAAATGTGACCGAAATCTACAATTGTGGTCTAAAGTTCCGTGTAGCGTTTTGCGTTTTTGATTTATAGTGTTCACAGAAAACAATCAGATTGGCAGGTGTACTTCCAATTTTTTTCGGGTTCAAGGATGTCTAAAACGGGAAGATTTATCAAAATCTCGAAGTCCAGTTTTCTGGCGGTTACCTTTGAGAAACTAAAAACAGATATAAACAAATTATCTGTTTGTATGAAGTTTTTTGCAATTATAGCGTTGCGAATAATGTATAATTATTTAACTGTCATTAGCATCTTATAAAGTCTAAAATAATTTGGTAAATGCATATAATACAAAATTAAGAATATCTATAATAATGCTCGCCATAAATCAGGAGAAAATTTAATCAGATGATACCCACCACTCGTTTTTAGTAAAAACTTTGAAAGATAATCAAGATATTAAGAGCATCTTAAGTGTGCTTACGTGATTTACAAAACAGAATCGACAACAGAACTTTCAGGTTTGTGTTTACTTCAGGGAGTTATTGAAATGCATTGGTTATTTGTGCTAAGAAATATATTGCAGGCTACATATTTACCTAAAATTAAACCTATCAGAGTAATATATATATTTCTGTATGCTATTTATTTTTTTAATTAAGTCTCGAAATTTTTTGTTAAATGCTTTTTGAGTTGTAAAACAAAGCCCTTGTGAAACTAAGTTTTCATAGTTTAGTAAAACTTCATTATCCATGTTTTTTCTTCAATGCAGTAAATTCTCTCTTAAAAACTTTTATGTAAGTCGAAACAACCACAAGAGTTCTCTTTATTTTGAAACTAGGAAACTCTTTACAGATAAAATAATGAATCAGATTTATGCGATAAATAATGCTTTACTTTTTTATTCAAAACAATATTTAAGACTTTAAATGATTATAACTGAGACGAAAGTTTTCCAATATACAAAATTTAATGGATGATGTTGAGGTAACATTCAGCGTAACTGAAAGATAAGTAGACAATATACCGGTATAAAGAATCAATTAACAATACAAAATTTACCACGATAAGGGTGATTAAAAATTATTGAAATAATGGAACATTCAAGAAAATACGATGACTTTATGATATTATATATATACGATTGTGCCAGCTAGAATCATTATTGCGTATGATTCAATCGAGCCATACATGTCTTATATCTGATCTCATGTATATCATATATGTAGTCATTATGATGTAGTATGTATGTATGTATATACATATGTTGTCGTTTTCTTGAATGTTCCTTGTTTCCCAATGTGCAATTTCATTGTCACCATATGCGTGAATTTGTTGGTGACAGTTATCTTTATACCAACTACATTACTACTTATCTTTTCGGTTACACCTGAATTTACTCAGCATCATCCTGATGTAAATTGTATGTTGACTTTCGTTCATTATAATCATTTAGAGTCTTAACTTTTGTTGCGAATAAAGAGAGTAAGCCATTTACGCATAAATCTGATTGTATCTTGTCTTAGCTAGCATTTCAAAATAAAGAACTCTTGTCATTTTACATAAAAGATTTGTGAAGGTACTACTGAATGAAAGAAAGAGCATGAATGACAGTTTTGCTAGACTCGCTTTTGTTTTACAACTCAAAAAAAGCATTTAACAGAACAGTAATGATAATGTACTCTGGCTCCTATATTACTCTGATAAAATTTCAGGCAAATATGTAACCTACAACTCTCATTTCTTAACACAATAAATAACCTTCATTAACTCCCTGAGTAAGTACAAGCCTAATTCAGGTAACATCATTCTATTTTAACCAACCATCAAGCACCTTCAGGCCTCTTTCTTAAATCTGGTAATTTAACAAGATAACACTTGAGACTTTCAATTAAAACAGATTTTTTAAAAATGACATTCCTTTCTAAAACAACTATCTGAGGCTCACACCTGAAGAAAATTTTAGTGCTTCTGTTTAATATAAACGCGTTTGAAATGCACTTCTCGTAATTTGACAAGACAACATCGGATCTTCAATTAAAAATTAATTTTTTGCAAAATGTCGCTCCATTCTCAAACAACCACCAACCATTTTGACAGTTTTACATCCAAGCTTTACCTATTTCTCCTAATTACCCTCATTAGTTATAGCCGTCGAGTACTTTTACCAATTTTAATCAAATCACGGATCCCAAAAATAGTTGCCAATCACTCCATTACTCCTGGAAACAGCGCCAAACTGCATTGCAGAGCTCAACACGGAATTTCCGTTACTTCAGAACGTCAGCACTTAATGAGTCCAGTTAAAGGGAGATGCCGGTCGAAGTTACGTTGTCATCCGCCAAGATAATTACATAAAGTTCAGTCCGGAGCAGTTAATAGGTGTGCTGCCTCTAATGAACTGAAAACCGGCGTCAAGTGTAGCCTCGTGACATTATTTCGTGGTTTAAAGTTTGAGGTTAATTCACGCAAATGTTGACAATTGTCTAAATCACGTGACAGTGTCCTCGACGTCTCCCAAGAAACCTCGCGGCTAAAATGCGAAAGGATGTGACACACACGTACAAAGAGTTTGCAGCGTTTTAGGGTGAGAATGCTTTAATAACTTTGAGTCAGTTTTCTGATTAGATTTTAATGAGATTTTCCTCAGGGCACCCAGGGCTCGATTTTAAGACGCAGAAAAGTTCCCGCTCTTTAGAACTGGATTCAATTGCTTCCTTTTATAGAATCTTCGAGTTTTCATAAGTGTTGGTAATGTTTAATGGATTTCCTGGGTACAAAGGAAGCGCTTTGTATTGCAGACGCTTTCTTCTCTAAAAGCAGTATATTACTTTTCTTTTCTTTTGATTAATGTTTAGAGTGATAGTTTAATGCAAGCGATTAACAACAAAGACTGGTAATTTGTAAAACTACGACTGACTTTTAAAATTAAAATTTTCGCCTTATCTAAATGTGGTTATTATGAAAAAATGTATCAATTCCTCAAACTATAGAGAACGTTGAACAATGAGTTTTCTTCTGCGGTTTTTAAAGTTACTAATTAAAATTTTCTATCTCCATTCTTTTATTCCATTTTCTATATTCCATGAACAAAAAATTTCCATGTTTACATGAGAAAAGAAGTTATTTACATGACTTTTTTCAGATAAATTTTGATTGATTTTTATAAAATGCTTGTTTTATATTTCTCAATGCATGTTATTTAAACCCATAAAAGAATAATAAGTTTTCTTTTGAACATCTAACTATCTTTTTATCACTTAAAGAACTACTTAAAGATAAGTATAATTGATACAAAAAATTATTTACTTATGATACCATTGAAACACAGTTTTCTTGAAGATTTCAAATGCAAATTCCTTTACATAAGGGTAATTTCTTTTCTAAAATAAAGGTAAAAATGTTGAAAGAACGAAAACGTGAGAAAATCATTGAAATAAATATTCACATTAAGCATTAGTGCAATAAAAGAACCAACTGTTCTTACAAAAAAGGAAATCTGAAGCTCAACGTAAGGAAAAACTCAAATGAACTGTATTAAACATTTCTATACATATAAAAATAATTGAATCAATTAAAATCTGTTGTCATCTAATTTCAATCGTATTTTGAAGCGTAAAAAGTAACTTGAAATACAATCAATGCTTTTTAAAACTATTAGTAGTTTTATAATTGTTTTTTCTATTATTTCAACTTTAAAAGGTTCGAAAGAAAAAAATTATTTCTACTCCGTACCTAATACATGTATAAACAAGATGTTTTTATTAATTTTTCTCACTTAAGTGGATACGCCTAAGCTGCTTATAAAGCATTATTAAAGTCTACATAAATAAATTAAAAGAAAAAAATACGGATCCAACCAATGAAAGGGGAAAAAAATCTTAGATTAATCTCTTTTCGATGCATAACAACAAATTATTGTTATTTATATTTACTATATTTTTAATAACTCGGTATTTAAATACGATTGATGTAATGGATTATCTTTCAGTTTCCAATTTAATGAAGATATTTTTTGATGACTGGGGCCAACTGGGTATTAACTCTTATATAAAGCTTCATTATGAAATTCATTTTTAAACTTCGAAGAATATTTTTTAATTCGCTAACAGGTTGAAAGTTTACTCATACTTTCTCACATAAAAATAAAATAGAAATCCCTCTAGATTATTAAATTACTCATTTTTTAAATGGATAAATTAATTTAATCTTTATTCATAACTTTTAATCTAGTTCTTACAAATGATTGCAATGGAGTCTTTGTCTTTCTCATTTTTGGTACTTGACACATGGATAGTAAACGTAATTAACGCATGGGCATGAAATAGTTTTATTGAACTTAAAAGTTGCAGTTAACTAAGTTGAACTGAAACAGTTGCTTTCACCTGGGCTCTGATAAACCTCAGAAACTAGACTTGACAGGAAAAATCTTGAAACTAGACAAAACATAGCATTTGGATTTAGCTATTTCGTTATAGAAAGGAATTTGGAAATAAAAATTCTGAATGGAATAATAATGCTTGCTTTGCTGAATGCAGGTTGGTAATAAATTATTGCACCCATTTCCAAAAATTAATTAAGAAGGTCCTATAATGTAGAAACTTCGGGTTTTTTTCAAATCAGAGAGTAACTCAAAAAGTTTTTTTTCATATAGGTAATGCGTCTTTACAGCGCACTAAATCTGCTGAAACGGGAGATTCCCAACACAAGTGTAGAAATGGCTACTGTGCAGCAGAAAGCACGTCTGGAACGTCTCTGTTTCCACGAAAACAAATCAATTGCAACAGTTGAAAGACGTTTTCGGTTAGAGTATCAAAATGGTCGGTCTCCGAGTAAGAATTCCATTACTCGTCGGTATGAGAAATTAAGTCCTCACTCGTTCAATAACTTCGTCTGAGACCGATGGTCGTTTAGCACCTTTTCTATGATGCATATTGGAGAGATACATGATTAGAAGATAGACGATTTAGGATCACACTTCCAACTAAGTATTCTTTCGAAAAAAGCTCAGAGAAATGTAATTCGTATTTGCTATGTTCGTTAAATCTGCCTTGGAAGGTGAAACATCTCGGTTGTGCGGCAAAGAATTTTGGAAGTTAAAGCGCGCCTTATATCAGTTGTTTATAATTTAAAATTACTTCTGTCTCAAACCTCGTGTAGATTCAAAATGGGAAGTTAAATCACAACAATAGATTCGTTTTCAATTTCTAAAGCTCACTTTCAAATGATAGTCATTTCTTACTTTCAGAGGATTCTCATTCTTTAATAAACATAACTGGGAAAAGAATAAAGTTACCCATTTAGTTTCGTTCGTCTTATCTGCAATTTTGACGTACAAAAAGTAAGTTTAAACAAATTTATTGACTCAATTAGAAGTCTTAAGGATATGTTAAAATTGGGCAACATTAAAATACAAATGTTCAGCTGCATAGGCCTCATTAGTTTGGATCTTTTTATAACGCGAGCATAAATTACAAACTATCTGATATCCCATTAACAGCAACAATGCGAATCTTCGTCCAGCAGCGAGTGCTTTATTTGTTTGATTGCGGGCTTTAATTAAAATGCATTCTTCTTCAATTTCTGCTGTCTTCTTCCGGATTTCTTTAATGCACGGCAGTCAGAACCACCAACTTTTCAAATCAGGGCTCATTAGTTTTAATTAAATCTCTTCGTTCGCTATTAACGCTTGGTTAAATAAAACAGCTGGAATACATTGAACTGCTATTTGATTAATAATCTTCTCTGATTTTTTGTATGTTTTCTGAAACTAATGAAACATTTGCTGATTTCATTTACTGAGGATTCGGCATTTTTTTCCTCCGCCAAATGCGCCTCATATTTCAGAGAAAGGAAATGTGTTCCAGAAAGGACAAAGTGTTTTATTTTTATCTTCAAACTTCTGGAGATTGCAACCCAGATCTGACTTGACGTTATATCCGCATACTTGCAAAATTCAATTATATAAAATCAAGTTTTTGTATTTATATTGTGGCAGAGAATGTAAGGACGCGTTTGATTAGAGTTTTGTCTCCGGTAATGGAGTGTCACGTGTTTTAAATTTTATTCCATCAAACATTCGACTCGTGTGCGGGATTGGTGCACACTAAATTCCTCCTTTAGCATTGTGTGGAATTTTCGAACAGGAGCTGCCCGTTGACGTGTCGTTCGTGTTATCAGAATACCTGTTCAGTATTATGGGTTTCATCCGATAAATTCCCCTAGTGTAGCTTCAATTAGTCGCTAATGCAATAAATTCATTTATAACCAAGAATGTAAAAATTCCTTATTTTACCATAGTCTTCTGCGCCTAATATCAGTCATGCGTGTGGGAATGGTGTAAATGGAATACCCAGTAAGCAACAAAACACTCCTAAAAATTACATCAAAACTTAGTAAATATCAAAGTTTTTAATTTAGGAAGAAAAGTAAGTGTCCCAAAATCTCTAAGTAGTTGAGAAACTCATTGTTAGCTGTTGTGAGTAATTTAAGTATGTGAGGCCTAAGACTTCTTTTTCAATCTCCAATAATATTTGCAATTTGGATTTTAAATCGGGATTGTAATATTTTCAAATTTCCCATTTCCAGTCTTCAAATGTCTTCCCACTGTTGTAGAGCGGAAGACTGAAGACGGGGTTGCCCTATCGGATGTTACTCCTGTAATTTGGTCTTGAGTCAAAATTAAACGTTCCGTCCTCAAAATTGCCTATAGTTTCGAAATGAAATGCAAATGAAATCCTATAGTGTTAAAACTTAGAATGTAGATATCGCTTATTTTGTTAGATTAGTCATGCACTGTAAAAAATATCCGTTTTTTTTCCGGACTTTTTCCGTATATTTGACGGTTTAAAGCGGTTTTGTTGACAAAACGGTTTTTCACCGTTTTCCGCTCCAGCCATAAACGGTTCAAAACCGTCAGTTCAAATTCTATTTTTCGTCATGCGGTATTGCTTTCCGTACAATAACTTTCCTTTTTCTTAAATGTAATTTTATTGCATTCATTTCATGTTTTTAATAGGGTTCCATCTCCGCTATTGTTTACACATGTTGCAGTAACCTGCTGTCACTCATGAAAGCTAACCTTAAAACACGTGTTCTGGCAATAGTTGATATTTACACCACTAAGTGGCGCCACTAGAGCTATAGTGACTTTAAAACTCATATAGATTATTTTTACTTCATTTTATGAGGTCTCCGGTGGTCTAGTGGTTAGAGCGATTGCATTTTATTTCTATGAACGCGGTTTCGATCCCCGGCTCGGAGGTGTTAGAAGTCTTGTCACCATCTTGCATCGAAATCGTCCAAGTAAGTTCAATTAAAATTATATTAATTAAACTAATTGAAATTAATAATTAAGCCTTGATTAAAAAATATTCCTAATTGATAATATACATCAGCACATTTCAACTCAACTCGAACAGAAGGAGAAAAACAACTCAACCCAGTCGATGACGTCACTTACTTCGATGACTTAATTTTTACGGAGAAAACTTGATTTCATACGGTAAAAAACCGTTGTGACTACGGATTTACTTCGTAACTTTTACAGGAAAAACTTGTTCCTGTATGGTAAAAAACCGCGGTGCCTACGGATTTACTTCGTAACTTTTACGGTTTTGCACAACCAACCCAGCTGCCAGTTTAAAACCGTAAATTTTACGGGATTTTTTTTACAGTGTGCTTGAATAATCTTTAGAATGTTTGAACAGGAACTCCAACAACTTTTGTCAATGATGACACACAAAAAAACATTTTTGTTTTCAAAAATATGATTATAATAATTTAGAAAGGCTCAATGTGACACAAACATCATGTTGATGCCTTAATTTTTACTACAATATGGCATGCGCATTTCCACAATTAGTTTTGAGTGGTTGGTAAATTTTAATAAACATAACGAATGATTTGCTCTTTATATATCACGTCTATTCCATACTCTAATGTGCACATATGTATTCTGCTAGTGTAATAGTGTCTGCTTCAAAATGAAGGCTTATTTCTCAAAATCTTTTCCCGCGTCGAGTTTTAAATACGTCGTATCATTATTGTAAATGGTATCCTGTATATATTTCAACACTTTAGCACATCTATTCATATAAAAACACTCTTCTCTGCGTCTCATCATCATTCACCGCTTCTAGATAAGCATTTTAATTCATCGAATTTCTTGCTTCATTTTTAATTTAGATACATAAATTACAAAGAGAATTATGCATCGACTAAAAGCTATAAGAATAATGCTTTAAGTTGATAACGAAGCGCAATTTGTTTAGTTGAACGTGTGACACGTATTCAGCCAAAGATAATTTCGGATCTAAGAAGAGCGTATCGAATTTTAAAAACAAGAGGTACTTCAGAGATAATCAACCTATATTGAATTAATTTATGAGTTTTTAATAAATCAGCTACAAAAAATTTTCATTTTAGAAATTTACTTGCGAATCGATAGCTTACTACTCTTATCCTGAAGTTTGTTGGTACCACGTTTAAATATGTCGCTTTAGGAAAAGAATACTAAATGTTTAAGTCTTGCCCCAACTTCAAATTCTTAAACTTTTAAAATTTAAATTCATTCATGAAGAATCTGTATTACCTAACATAGGATGGAAACATACTTTTCCGATATTTGTGAAGATTGTTTTTCTTATAAGATCTCTTCAATCTCTTCTTTCATCTGTCGATTATTAAATTCATATTTGGTCTTTGAACAAACTTTTTAACGTCTCTTAATAAATATTAATTGGTTTACATTGCATTGGTTCAATTGATGGAAAAATTGGCTATTAAATGCAACTCTTCAGAAACTAAAAATGGAAGTAGAAGTTTGAGAGTTGAGAAATTATCGAAGAATTGCGATGTTTGTATGCAATCGAATATTCCAACAAGTAACCGAAGATAATATTCGAACAAAAAACATTTGACATGTTCTATATCTTTCGTAATTACTTTTAAGTCTCATAAAGAGTTTAAAAATGTGCAGCCATCTAGAGTGTTAAAATTAATTAATTCTTCGATGATGTTTTCATAAATCTTTGCTTTCATAACTCATTAACTAAAACAGAGACATTAATTAATTTAAACACCTCTCTATTGTATTCTTAGTCAGTGGGATAATTATGTTTCCGCAAAAGACTTATTACTCCAGAGGCTTACATTTCCATACTTCTAAAAGATACTTTACTTCCATACTTTAGAATCTTTACAGAAAAAAAACTGAGGTGTCAGTTTAAGCATTCGAAGAGGAATAAAAGAGTTATCCAGCAGTCTTAATTATAAAATTGAATTTGTTTTAATTTATAGTAAATTTATGCGTTGAAAATTTTCATTTTCTTCGGTTGGTAGAATTTTTCATATTAACACTACTAAAATGAAACTAGAAAATTAATTGAACAAAACTTTTTATGTTTTTGCATAACAATGTTCTTGAGACACACCCTTTTTCAAATTCTTTCGCACCAGCAAATTGTATGCAAAAAGAGGAATTAGTTTAAACTCCCAGATGGAAAGACGCCAAAAATTTAGACACAAGATGGAAATAATTTTCTGAAGATAGCTGCACTATTTTGAAAAGCTTGGAATAAAGTATTTCTGAAACTATGTTTCAGCAATGACAATGCTATATAGTAAGAATAACAAAAAGGGAAAAACTACATTTCAAAACGCATCAGAACTTTGAATTAAATTCTTTGTTTACACAAAGAATTTATGGTAGGGAAAAAAAACTCAAGAAAAGAGTCCCAATACTCACTGGGTGGAAAAAAAATTGGGTCGACCATTTGTATCACTCTGTTTACAGTTCAACGCAGTATATCGATATTTTACAAACATAGATATCGGTGCGAAAGGGAATCGATATTTTACGCCGCAATCAAATACAGACCTATTGGGAGGGGAAAACCCATAATGCACTCTGGCTCTTTGCTCCCGCACTTAACCTCCGTTTTGATCTTTATCGATTTCGCATAATAATCCACGAGTCACAATCGATATCGTTGTAAAATCGGATGCGATATGATTTCTCGGATTTTTCCCATCGTCCTCTGAGAGAATGGGCAACAAAAGCCGTGGAGGAGAAGGGGAGGCGTTCAAATAAAATCGCAAATATGCGAATGCGATCCGGACACGTGATAAATCGGCTCCCAGAATTAGGAAATTGATTTTGCATCAGTTGAAAGACCATCCGGACATCTTGGGATAAAGTGAATCTGTGTTCTTTGAATGCTTTCGGGAGCGTCATTAAACACGCCTTCTTTCGGGTTGGGTTTTGGTAGGTAGATATTACATAGGGTGAGAAGTAATATTTTGTGTGAAAGTGTAATAAATATTCTAGAACCGTCCTGATTTAGAAAAAAATGCCAACTCATATAAAGAAGAGCACCGAGTTTAAGTATAGATACAAAACGAAGAATACCATATGATACTGATCCATAAAATCATCTTATGGTTTAATCATTTTCAGTCACTTTATTTTAAATTACAAAAACGAAACAGCTGATTTATAAGCATAATACACAAGGTCTCCGCACAATATTTAGACAAAAAATAAATTTCACATTGTCACCGTTCATTGATTGAAAAAATCATTACTAATGGTTTGAGAGATTCATTATTATTTGCAATGTACGGTTAACAGCTTCAGACTAGTTACTAAGACACCACTTCATTCTAATGGCTGTATAACTAAATACCGTTTGCTGAGAAATTTTGCAAATTTATTTTATAAAAAAATTGGGAAAAGACATTTAAGTTCCTGATAATCAAACCTTTGCTCAGTCGAGTTATTGGACAAGTAAACGCCTATTTCTGCTTACTAGATCGCCAAATGTATGTCAGTAAAATTCACTCAAGATGTTTAGTACTACAAAATAGCATCAACACGCCATATCAAAGTTTTATACTAAAATGGAAAATGTATATGCTGTACTACAACGACTGGTAGTGGTACGACACAGCGGCTTCCGATGTAGCTTAAGGAAAGAAAGAGGTGAACAAAAGAAGTTTTAAAAAGTACTGACGCTTCATTTCCCAGATTTATTTTATTAGCAAGTTTACAAACATTTTTCGCTCTTGTTGCCAACATCATTACATTTTTGTTTTTCCTTCACGTACCGACCATTAGAACAAATGCATCTTTCTCGCCAATTGGTAGATACATTCTTCCTAAGTTCTTCTGGGTTATACCGTACATCGCGAATGGGTAGAGAAGTAATTATATTAGCACAAATAATGAATACCTAGCGAATAATAGTGAAATAAATCTGATAGTTAAAATTTCCATACTTATTTCAATTTTTCCTTCTCAACTCCTCGTTGAGTGCTCTGAGTCAACTAAGTCTGAGTTGAGTTAACTCTTTAATCCCGAGTCGATTTTTTCCTCCTACACCGGAACTGTTTGGGAGGATGCGACATGAATTGGACTCTCCCAATCTGGGTGGTCATTTACCCCACGGAAATGGGCTGTGATGGGCAAGGAGAATTTGACCCCTTACTGCTCTTTTCAGAAATCAGATCCTCATGTTCCCTCAGAAGAACCTCAGACCATCTTTCGTCGATGTCAAGGAAAAATGTCTAGATTGCCCCAGACCGTCTCGCTCGATGTGAAGGAATTGATTAATCTACATGTTATTTGATAGCCATATATCGCTACTGGTAACTATGAATAGCACTGACATTTATTTAGGATAACCTATGTAATTATGCATGTAGTGTGTGTTCACTAAATGCAATTTTAAGCAACAAATTAAGACAGATTTAATGATATATTTAAGCAATGCCCGAAAATTCATAAGGATTGGTGAAAGTTAATAGAGAGAGGTTTATAGAAATCTTTTCATTTATGAACACTGTAATAAATATCCGTTTTTTTCCCGAACTTTTTCCGTATATTTGACGGTTTAAAACTGTTTTGTTCACAAAACGGTTTTTCACCGTTTTCCGCTCCAGCCATAAA
>BGPR01000434.1:444259-457797 GCA_013235015.1 Araneus ventricosus | reverse complement strand
AATCGTCCAAGTAAGTTCAATTAAAAATTATATTAATTAAACTAATTGAAATTAATAATTAAGCCTTGATAAAAAAAATATTCCTAATTGATAGTATACATCAGCGCATTTCAACTCAACTCGAACAGAAGGAGAAAAACAACTCAACTCAGTCGATGACGTCACTTACTTCGATGACTTAATTTTTACGGATAAAACTTGATTTCATACGGTAAAAAACCGTTGTGACTACGGATTTACTTCGTAACTTTTACGGGAAAAACTTGTTCCTGTATGGTAAAAAACCGTTGTGTGTACGGATTTACTTCGTAACTTTTACGGTTTTGCACAACCAACCCAGCTGCCAGTTTAAAACCGTAAATTTTACGGGATTTTTTTACAGTGAAGAGAAAACTTCACAACAAAAATTAACCGCATAATAACAGCCATATCACAGCTTTTAAATACTTCTCAAATTGTTTTCTGAAATGAAAAATGCGTCTTATGAAAACGTAAACCTATGACATAAAATCTTTCTTCATATGTATGTCAAAATATTATCAAATAAAATAAATTGTCCATAAATAATTCAGACTTAACTAATACAATCACTTAAACTGATACAATTCTTTATTGTACCAAAAATGTAACAGTTTGTAAGCATAATATAACGGCGAAACACATTAATATCGGCTGGCTGCAGAGAATCAGCTTAATGAAAGCTTCTAAAAGTGCGCCAGATTGTTGTTAGAAATCAATTAATCTGACTTTAAGATGAATTTCATTCTTTTCAATAAGTTTGATGAAGTACCAGTTATTACGATAAATCATGGTTAAATACAAGATAGTCAGTTAAGCATTTTGAGGATATGGTATATTTTGAGGTTTAATTTGAAACCTATCCTTGACCCATTATATGCCAAAAGTCTGTTGTTTCAATTTTTCAGAAAAAAATTACATTAATATCATAACATGATTGAAATATAAAAATATCATTTTTGAAATGTTTTAATTACACTAATTAATTAATTAGTATTATTTAGAATTTAAACTGAAAAAACAATTTTTATTGGCTTTCTACCCTTTATAGCAGTCAATTCGACATTCAAATGCAAGAATCGAAGCAAAAAATTCCACTATTAAGGTGAATATAAAAAAGAAAACAAGCGTCCCCGAAAACGGACAACTGCAGATAATGTGCTAAGCTACTATAAATGAATATCGCATTCCTATGCCACTGAATGAAAATAAAAGTGACTACTGAATTTCCATAACTTTCATCTTCTCTTCCCCATTGATTCAATGTAATTAAATTAGAATCCAATTTTAAAATTACACATGGGCTGCGTCGGAACAAATCTCACAGCTACGAACCGTGGTCAGATGAAAAGAACGATCCCTGAGCAAACAGTCCGCTCCAAAATCCATACACCACCGAAATAGGACATTTCACACGGCCTGCAGTCTTGAAGGAAACACTATTTTCAACACCCTCCGATCGTAGACCAAAATTCCTCCACTGTTTCTCATTGATATTTTTTAAGTTCCTTTCAACAATTTTATATCAGAGTTATAAACACTGAATGTCTAACTACGATAATACTGAACCAAAAGAGACTTGCAAACGTATTTTCAACAGATCATCAATTTTTTTAAAAAACCTTACATATATAACCACTAAAGGATGAAAGAGAATTTTTCTCAGAAGTTTCACTTAAATGATAATCATTATACATTCTTGATTTGGGGGACTTGATTTCGTATATCAGTGGTGAAAGAATAATTTTCTCAGTTTCTCTAAATCACGGATTAAGCTGATGTCACATCGATATCCATCATTATTTCTGAATTTTGCGGTCTTTGGCACAAAACTAGGAAAATAGCAGTGAATAGCACAGTTAGAATTTTTCTTTAGAAAGGTTGTATCGAATGAATACTTTAATTTCATCATTAATCTATATTTTTCCAAAATTCCACTTTGATTATATGTGCATTCTTGAAACACTTAGGGAACATTTACTCACATTATATCAAATTATAAAGCTGTCAGTTAAGCAAAAAGCAAACCGCGATTCGTTGCAGAATATGTGACAACAAAATTAAAATGATCTTTTTCATCGACTATAATTTCAATATTAAATTCCATCACGCTTAAATCTTACAAAATTCATTCAAATTAGGATTTATCAACTGTCCTGACTTTAAATACTTAAGTTAGTTTGCTACTATTAAAACTTTTGATTAATGATGTATACAAAAGTAAAAGGCTTAAAAATATTTCAAGCGATGTATGTTTGCAGTTTGATTTATTTGAAGTTTCTACCTCAAAAGTTTACCAAAACATTTATTTTTGTATTCGTAATTAACGAATCGGTATTAAAATTATAAAGTATTTATCTCCACTGCAGCTAAGATGACACAGCGTGAAAAAAATGTCATGAGATTTATTAGATAAAACTTATTACGACAAACATTATCGATTATTATTAAATTAGAGGACATATCTTCTTTCCCAAAACATTTATTTTTGTATTCACAATTAACGAATCAGTATTAAAATCATAAAGTGTTTATCTCCACTGCAACTAAGATGACACAGCGTGAAAAAAAATGTTATAAGATCTATTAGATCAAACTTATTAGGACAAACATTATCGATTATTATTAAATTAGAGGACATATATTCTTGGATAAATAAGAAATGTTGGAGTGGAGGTAGCTTATGAAATATTCGGATATTCCGTGGTCCCACCCACCAAACACAGGCTTGCAGGACTTTTCTTTAGGGAAAAAGAAAGGATCTTGAATGAATGGCCTTGTCGCTTCAATTCTACAGTAATATCCCTGTCTGACTTGGTCCGTCTACTCCGAGAAACTTCATTAATAATCTCAAGAATTCATGCGAAGACGATTCGGAAATGTTCAAGGATTCCGATCCATCCTTTTGATCTTGACGTGAGCTGCTAATGACTCAACGTACCAGACCAAAGGAGATGGGCGTTTCCGTGTCAATATGACAGGAAAGGTTGCATATTTAAAAAAGACGAATGATACCCAAGAATCAGAGGTTCACCCAGACGATTTTCTTTCTATAAATGATGTATGCACATCTCTTTATCTTATGTAGTTCAAGGTCTTGGAAATTTACTCCATCGAAAAAGTTCATTTTTCTTATTTTTTTCACCAAGAGTACCTGGAGATTCTAAAATTTGATATTTTTAAAAATTTTCGTTTAGAAAGTGTTTTAAGTTGTACCCTTCAAAACCTCAAAAACAATTCATCAATTCACTTTGACGAATGAAATAGGGGATATTGTAATTTAAATTTAGAGAGAGTTGAATAGTTTTTTCCTGCAATTCAAAGACGTTTAAAGACAATGATAAGGGAAATTTAATAGTTCTTTTTAGACCAGAACACCTTTGTAAGACGTGTAAACTTGAGTCACTATGATAAAATCTTTCTAAAGCAGCCGTTTGACAGTGGAGACTCATCCTTGCAAAATTTAATAATTACGAAGTATTCCTTGTGTCTACCTTCTTCCATATTCGCAGCATATTAGTGTACATTTAAACAAAAAGTTTTCGATTTAAGAAAAATAATGTATTAAAACTAGTCAATTGTGAAATCTCGAAAAATGTTCATTCCTAAATTTAAACAAGCTTTATATATATTAAAATATATTTGACGTTTCTAATGTGGGCATGATTCCACATGAGCCTAACATGCAACTTTTGACGTAGACTTACATCTCTCCATAGTGGTCTAATTGTACGTCGGGAAAGGAAAAAATTATGACGCTTTCCGTGGTAATTTTAAACGCATATCGCTCCGCAATAAAATGACTCAGATAGTTGGTTTTAGTTTCATTTAACAAAGAAGGGTTGACATTGAAGATTGGAAAACGAATGTTAGAATTTGGAATTACGGTTTGGTCACAGTCGAGTTTCAAAGTTGGAGAAAATCACTAAAAATTCTGATGATGTCACAGCGACCGATGTTCGCACGCAGGCTATCCAAGTACATTTGGCAATTCATTCATCGATCTTACGTTCACGCGAAATATTACTCAAGAGTTTTTGAATTACGTTATGCTAGATTTAAACTCTTTTAGCTCCTGAACCAAATATCATACAGAGTTGGTTTTAGTTTCATTTAACAGAGAAAGGTAAATATTGAAGATTACAAAAACAATTTTAGGATTTGTAATTATGGTTTAGTCAAAGTCGAGTTGCAAGGTTGGGGAAAATCACGAAGAATTTTACATAGATAGAGTCACATAGTGACATTAGACTAATAGTCACTATAGACTATAGAGTTAAGAGTCACATAGAGCTACTTTAGTCACAGAAAGTCACAGTTGAGTAAGGTAAGTAAATCTAGGCCCCTCAATCCCAGCGGCCGTTCCGCAGAGAGAGCCTACAGTCGATTTTTTTTATTAATTTTGATGTGCTTCTTGACAGTTTTTTAATTTAAAGTTGAATAGATTAACTAGAGTTTTATGAACTTTTGAAATCAAATAATTTATTGCATTGATAACAAAATTTATCAAGAATTTAAAAATTCTGGTTCTTTAGAGAAAAATTGATAAATATTCAACTTTTTTGCGAGAGTATAATTAATGTATAGTAATCGTCCATGCAATACTTTTAGAGATTATGGTTCTTTAGAGAAAAATTGATAAATATTCAACTTTTTTGCGAGAGTATAATTAATGTATAGTAATCGTCCATGCAATAATTTTAGAGATTATGGTTCTTTAGAGAAAAATTGATAAATATCTAACTTTTTTGCGAGAGTATAATTAATGTATAGTAATCGTCTATGCAATACTTTTAGAGATTCTGGTTCTTTAGAGAAAAATTGATAAATATTCAACTTTTTTGCGAGAATATAACTAATGTATAGTAATCGTCCACACGTATTCTGTTTATTCACGAATTTATCTGTGATTTTATATTACTTAACCTAAAGTTGTTAGCTAAACTTACAGAAAGAACAACAAAAGATTTATACCAGGCAGACTTAATGGTCAGTAAAACGCGGAGTGAAATTCCTTTTTTAATAAATGTCTTCTTGTATTAAGGGTGCAAGAATAAAGAATGCTTAATTGCTGAAAAAATTCATTTTCTTTCTTATAAGCATTCTGTTTCCTTTACGTAATCCATCAGATTTAGCAACCATGAACTACGTTAATGATACATACGAACATTTTTATCTTAATGAAAATACAAGTGAGATGCATATTCATGCAAAACTTCTCTATATAAAAATATATTTTATGCGCCGTAAAACCACCTTAGTAATTTTTTTCATCAAGTGAATGCAATACTTTTGTTTAGCTCATACGCTCATAACATACACTCATTAAGCTTATGGAAGGAAACTTTTTCCCATATCCGCTACTAAAGTATTATTGCCTATTTTAAATCATTATTCCTAAATGTACAAAATAATATTATGAATTGAACCCAAAGGTGTATTTCAGCAAACTCCACGTCTCATTCTTACATATTTTTTACTACATTATCAATAATAACTAAGGCTACAAGCAATGTTTTAAAATAACGAAATCCAATATTCTTCCAGTTTTCCCGATCTATTTTGAAGTGGTAAAGATCGAATAAATCTTCCTTCAAAATGATGATTGATTAGTTCCAAAAATAATTAGATTATTTATTACACACATGTCGTTTTAAATAAAATGTAGATTTAGAGACCTTTTCAATTTTTTCACGACGAATTCTTCATGAAAGTCTATAAATATTGATTGTTAGATTTAATAAAATATGACTTTTATAGATATATCTCTCTTTCTTATGGTCAACACTGCTACAGAGAAAGAAACATTTTCCAAGAAGACAGGCCATATTGGTTTATCAAACATATTTTATGACGATTCCGAAAGGAATAGTGACATTTCAAAGCCTAAATATTAGAAATAAAACCTAAAGTCGTTCGTCTCCCACCACCTGTTATTCCATCACGGTTTTTAACTGCTAGTATTACCTGGTTAATTAATGTCTATAAACACCTTATATTGCCTTTATTCCACAGATTCTGTTTTTAGACAACCTACCATGATTATTCATCAGGACTTCACGTGTTAAAGACTTTTTCCTCCTTTCTTCATTTATAGTAATATATACAAAGCAATGAATTATTTGGTTGAAAAAAGACAGACTAGTTTAAAAACAATAACGTATTGTTTAGCATATTAACAATTATTCCTTCCGTCCAACTTCAGTTGTGCGATACTTTCTTTCAAAGAGGAAAATTCAGGCAAAGTCAAACTTAGAAAAATCCCATTAAAATGGATGGCCATGCATTTTTTCCCAACATATGTATGTATAACTTCCGCGTCTCCTAACAAAAAATGGCAAATTAGAACACAAATATACCATTTTGTTTTCTCGTTCCTCGAACAAGCTTATTGAAAAATATGAAAAATTATTTAACGATAGCTTTTATTTAGTTCAGGTAGGAAAGCTTTTTTTGACTCGTTAGCAATGCATGGTGGAATGTTTGGAGCAATGTATGTTCGATGGAAAACTATGGAAAAAGTTATTACCATTTCCTTCATCTAACAAAAGAGAGTTTGAATAGAAGTGATCAAATCCTTTCAGCAATATTTTGTTATTTGTACATAGTATCAAAGACACAGTGTACTACCAATATATATAATTAATGGACTTAAAATGAAATATAAGACCAATTAGTTTAAAATAAATATATGATAGATTTGTTCATTTTTGAAAATAAAACTTCTAATTTTGGACAAAAAAGAATCGAACAAAATCTAGCTAACACTAATTAATGTAACAAAATACTAATTATTCTGCTATCTAATACGATATTTACTACTTTCTATTGACTACTTTAATGAGTTTTGGCTTGTTTGAAGAACCTAATAAAAAAACTATCAGAATCTTTTTTCTTTAATTTTGAATTCAAAAACTGCAATTTTTAGCACTCAAAAAGTTTGTCACGAGTTTAATCGCAAAGTTTCTGTTGATAAACAAACACATATGTGCAACTGGGAAAGAATATGTGATTTTAGGTTTCTATAATATCGACATAACCTCCGAACTGAACACAAAATAGTTGCTTCAACTTCATACGATTCGACAATAACAAAGAACACGCAATCTCAAGAGTACTTTATGCTGATGTAACTGTTCATTGTCCCACAGCAGTTACAAGGTTCTAAAAAATGCTACACTCTTTTTTCTTATCTTTCATTCGTATGTGCATTTTTACCTAAAAAGAAACATGTCTTTTTTTCCTCCTGCGTCAAAAGAATCGTTTCCGCTCGATTTTTATTTTTTTCTTGGAATGAATTCGAAAAGAATAAGCGAATAAGTTGGTTTCAAAATTGATTTTTTTTCTTCGAACGATTTCAGCTGTATGTAAGGTTTTTTGCTTCAGTATGAACTGAGATTTAAAAACTTCTTGTTAGTTGGTTCAGTATGAACTTACGATTTCTTCAACATTTATGCAGCTTAGGTAGAATATCCGATATATTTTGGTTAGATTCGATGGAATGTTTGAGTACAAGGGACTGGCGGGCTCATTTTGCGATGGGCGTAATCGATTCCACATAAGGAATTATCGTTTGCTTATTTATTCCCATTTTTTTCCAGATTTTTGGATCAGTTTTTTCTCAAGAATTAAACTTTGAGAATCTCTTTCTTTGAAAATTTATACCAAGCTTCGTATTTGGGACATAAAATTATGAAAAAGAATCGAGCAGCCTTTTTGTTTTAAAAGCTTTTAACGATTCTTAAATAATTTTCTAGATTAAATATATTTGAAATGTTATTCAAACAGCCAACCGCAACTCTAGATTTCATTATTAATTCCGGCTCGATATATTTTCTTTAAAAAATAAGTTAAAATTGGGTTAGGCTTAAAACCACAGTACAGCCACAGACTGAATAAACTTGCCAAATTTGTTACTAGATTTAACACAATCAAGGCCTAACGGTTGACGGAAGTGTCGCGTACTAGGCGACTGGACAGTACTGTGTTCCTAGGCCTAAGCATAATTTAACATTTAAGAAAATTAAACTTGCACTTAGAATAATTTTTTTATTCTTAATTGTTGTAAATACTTCTTATGGTAGTATTCCTTATAAGAATACGATTTTTTTCGTTAAAAAGATTTTTTTGAGCTAAAAAAACAGTGCATAGATTTAGATAGTTAATGTTAAATGTTTTTCTTTTACCCACTCATAAGTCGTACTCAATTGTCGATGCTGGAATTTTTTCAATCACGGATATATATATATATTAATAAAAGAAAACATTAAAAACACGTTGTAAAAGAAAAACCAAAACAATAAAAAGGAACAAGACGCCAACGTCCGGGACGCGTCATCAGCAAGGGAAATCCCGAACGAGCGTAAACCTTTCTCTTTAAACCACTTCTTCTTTTTAAGTATTTTCTTAACTGTTATTTCATTTGTTTATGTTTGTATATATATATATATATATAAATGATTTCGCGGTTGTAGTCGTTTAAATAAAAAAACAGGCCGAGTTATTAACTAATTTTCTTTTATTATAGGAGAGTGACGGAATGTGCGTACATCTTAGTAAGTTTCAAGTAAAAAAGCGAACAGAAAATCCCTGCATTTCCTCAGGTAGGGATTTAACAGATAGACACGTGATCAAAGTGAAGGGAATAATAGCTACTTTTAGTAAATTACGTAAGTGTTTTAGGGGAAAAAGTATGGCTTCAAGGAGATGCCGTCATGACTTTCTGCGGGCACGTGAAAGCGATTAAAATATTCTTTTAGTAATAAATATGAGAGATTTAATATACCTCCAGCGCGGGAAATAAAACGAAACTGGAGTTTAAGAAAAATGATTTTGGAATACATTAAGACTTTAAAATATATAATATTAGAATTTGAAATAAAATTAAGTGAGATTATTACATATATATATCCCCTTAGGCTTCCCTGTATCCCCTCTAAATATCCCTGTTAAGAAATCTTAATCTTATACTATATTGTTATTAATACTTTCTATAAAATAAACCAGAATAGTGCTCAGTTTCATTTTTATATAACTTAACTACAGGACGTTAAATAATCTAGTTAGCTTTTGAAGATAATTTTGTTATGAATTATAAAAATTCAAAATCGCTGAGTAACACATTTTCAAAAAGTCCTTTCATTACAGATAATTTAATTTAGTAAACACGGAAGTGTTACATTAATCCAATAATATAATCTTCATTAAAAATATTTCAGAATAATCAAAATACGAAATAAAATTTTATAAAATTGTTCTACTTTACAATTCTAATGTAAAACTATATTTTATTAAGTTGTTATTTCGAAATATCAGAATTTAGAAAAAAATGTGCTTCCAATTTCTTACATTTATTATTTAGAAAAATTCTTCAGAATATATTCTTTAATTACGTTATATATATTAGAAGCATTCCTCGTACGTAATTTATATAACACATTAGTATGAGACATACATATTTAAACAAACAGTTAAAATGATATGTAAAGATAAATTATGATTTTTAATATTCAGTGTTTGACAGAAAGATAAATTCCAGATTTTCGAAATTTAATGTTTCATTTGCCTCACATATTTTGTATTTAAAGTTTAAGAATTGTATATCATAAATTAGACTCAAAAATTCTGAAAGAGTTGAAATAAATCTAGATGATTTTATTCAATGAAAGATTACAATAATTGTAAAAATTCAAAACAATTAAATTAAACATTCCAAACTTTTAATAAGATCTTCAGGTCACATGTCTGAATTTTTAATTCTTTACCTTATTGTTCATGAAGCCTTTTATACTTTATTTTTTCATAAGTTTTTGCTATACGTTATTGTTTGTTACAATAACGTGTAGCAAACGTTTAATCTGTTACGTTTTTTTTCTTACTTTATTCTTCATTAGAATTTTGTTATATCTTATTGTTTATAAACATTTTACAGCTTACAGCGAATTGGCAATAAAAGAAGTAACCATATTCAAATAGGAACATACTTTGAACCCTTTCTTATGAATAAGTTACAGTATCTTTTTCCTATAGCATATAACTTAATTTTCTTTATATATCAATACTTATTAATTTCCTTTAGGCATTAAATTTTAAAACACTTTTCGGGAAGAAAAAGTTCTATGATTTTCATCATTTATAAGCATATGAAGAGTATAATAATAAATTAAAAAATCTGTTATTTTGCTATATAATATCTTAAATACTAAATACCATAAATTGAAAAAATAACAATTTCAAACGAAAATAATTTAATCTGAATTCCTCTCTCTTTTTTATCTTTCCTGCTGGCCTTCTCTGTTTAAGAAAGTGTGTTTTTCTCGCATAATAATCCTAGAGCGAAAGCAATAAACAATTCAGAAGAGAAATTAACTTATTCTAAATTCCACCTCTCCCGTCTACACGTTCTCCTCGTTTTTTAAGTTACTGCTCTTTTTCGAAAATAAATACATGTCCAATAAACAACCATTCCTAAAGAGATTTATAACCGCTGGGGAAGAGTTTTAGTGGCCATTCGGAAGTAAAATATATTTTTAGACTTCCACCCTTTACGTTTGACAGTTTACGAGAATGGAGATGAACAAAATGGGAAAAACGCTTGAAAACCATTGAAGAAAAAGCTACAGGAGTGATTGTACGTTTTGGTTTACAATACAAAATCATTTTACAGAAATTCCAGGTTGTTATTCTCTTAGTCTTATTTTTAAAACTTCTTTCTCTATAAATTTGTTTTGTATTGTTCCTGTTGTAACTGTTATTTTTTGTAGTCCCGCATTTTATTCCAAATCGTTTACCAAAGATCTGAAAGTAGTTATTTATTACCTACTTTTTAATTTTACATTGAAATAATGTAGTATCTTTAAAATTTATATCATGATGATTATGCGTGAATTATAAATACAGCGCACAATGTTAATAATTTAACTTTTTTATTAATAAAATTATGGAGATCTTGTGGCTGGTAAGATAAAACTACTTGCACACCCTGTTTCAAAGCTACTCCTCGCCTACTTGAAACAAAAGGTAATACTACTTTTTCTTTATGGACAAGATAAAAAAATTCCTCATGCAAAGAAAAAATCTAATCTGAGATCTGTAGAGAAGTATAAAGTACGGTTTTCTTTTTATTTCCGTTTATGGAAAGAGTTTTTTTCTTCTTGTTTATAAAACTCTTTTTAACTGCCTGTTCTCATGAAGTATTGTTTTTAAAACTTTATATGATATTAAAATATTTGCTTAAGGTTTTTACTTTTAATGATCGTTTTTCGTTTGTAAACAATATTTTGGAATTATTATTCTGCAATCCGATTTTAACATCAAAGGACTGATTGCAAATACTGACTAGTATTACTAAAACTACAGTGAGGGAAAAGCATCTTTTTTCAAAGCTAAATTTATAGAGAATAAATAAAAATACTAATAAAGGGAATTTTATTTGTGGAAGAGTTAAAAATTAAAAAATAATAGCAGACAACGATAAGAAGAGATAGGTGCGCGCATCTATTTATTTGTTTACTTTGTAACGTGTTTGTAACGACGTCCTTTCTTTAGTTCCACCACTTTTATTAGAGGTAAGATTATAATCCCTTCTTTTCATACTTTGTTTAAAAGACTGTTTTTAAATTCTTCTTTGTGGATAAATGTTTTTCTTTCCAATACATTCCGGAATGGATTCAGGCATTAGAAGATATTAAATCAGACCTTGAAGTCTTTTTCCTCTAAAGGAAACCTATTCCAGTTTTGAATCTGAATGGATTAATGGCCTCTGATGAAGTCATCCACCGGATTCTGACTTCTTATCGTTGTTTTCTATTATTTTTGTATTTTTAACTCTTCCACAAATAAAATTCATTCTCTTTATTAATATTTTTTATTATTTTGTACTTAGTAATTTTTTCCTGGATGATGCTGCACTTTCGCACACCAATTAAATTGCTTGTATTGATTTTTTTCTTTGTTGGATATTCATTCTCATTCTTTATCTTTTTAGATGTTCAATAAATTTATACAGAGTATTCTTTGGAATATCGTACTCTTTAGTTGTAAATGAATTGTCATTTAGTATTATTAAATGCAATGTAGTATTATTTTAGAGTAAAAATATCAATTTATTTATCATCAAAGTTGTTTTCATTTGTAAATGTTTTCATTCTTTATATGTAATATTTTTGTCATCATCATTCATCATTACAACATTCATCATCGTTTTCTATATTACTGTAATGGCTTGGCAAATATTCTTGTTCTACGGCTCTATTATGTTCATGAGTATGGAGAAAACATCAAATATGCTCAGCAGGCCATATATTTGGTTTTTTAAATGAAATACCGTTAACAATATTAAGTTTTTATCTCTCTAATTTTATATCTTGTTTAAAAAGTATGGATATGAACTCAAACTTCTTTTGTTTACGCTTTTTTTTACTTTTACTAATGTGAAAAGTAGAAAAACTTAGATTAATTAAATCTCATTATCTTCTCAATAAGAAAATTGAGGGCTCAGCAATTCTAGAATTTTTAAGTTTATCTAACTTACTAAAATGTTGTCGATTTATGAATTTTAACATCGGTCTCAAAAATTCTACGACAAGTCGAATCATTAGATCATTTTAATTTCTTTATTAACAAGTTGAACTTTATTAATTTTTCTCATATATGTAACACAGATGTTGTAGCACTAGCCTAATTTTTTCCTCTGCACATGTAGCAAGTAAAGGTGTTGCAAAACTAAATCGTTGAGATTTTAATACTAGTCAAAATCTGTATGTTCTGTAGATGCCTAGCACCAAAATTGATTTATTTCACCATCCTAAATGTGATACCTAAATTTATTGCTTATGAGTGAAGGCAAAAGTGGTCTTCTTCAACAGTCAATGTTGAAGAAAAACAACAAATCTAGTTTTCTGCATTAAAAAATATGGAATAAAAGCGATTCTTTTATACCGCAAAAATCCTCGTTTTGAGAGAATTTTATGAGATTTTGTTCATTGGTATTCCAGAAGTCAAACAGTTAGGGACTATTAAAAATAAGTCCCCGAAAGGGGAAGTTCAAACTTTGCAGGAATGCTTTAAATTTATTTGAAGGTTTATTTTGGGAAAATCCGACTAATTTATAAAAAAAATGTTGAAGAATATGCTTCGATTTTTTATATTGAATACAGATTCTCCGATTAAAACACAAAAAAATGGGAAAATCCGATTAATTTATGATAAAAATGTTCAAGAATATGTTCTGATTATTTTTTTTATATTCAATAAAGATCCTCCGGTTGAAGGACAAAAAGGAAATGCTTTTGTCAAATGCTGTCTAGCTGTAAGGTTATCCACCTTTTAAAAATACCACGTGCTCTTCATTGTTATCTACTTTTAAAAAACATCCTTTGTATTTCGCCAGCATTTGGCTGCTAATCAAAATAGCTCTCAGATTTTCTTTTTCCAGTGAGCTGCATCCAGAGCTCAAAATGTCATAATGTTAAAAATATTCCAACGCAACGAGTGCAAGAATCACGTTGCCAGGACGGCTT
>BGPR01000434.1:422458-434367 GCA_013235015.1 Araneus ventricosus | reverse complement strand
GAAAGGCCTTTTATCGCTTGGATACAAAAAAAATTGTCCATTGAAGATGAAAATTGCAATACTATTCTGAAAAAATAAATCATTTTCTCTTTCTGAGCATCCAGGATATAAAAGAGCATTCTTAAAGTATCTTCTACGTGAAAGTAGCTTATATGCTGTCCTATATGCCTCCAATAAGAAAAGGTGTCTTCCGGGGAGCGCAGGAGCAACCCAAAGTACGGGGATTCTCTATGAATTCTTTCCTAAACTAACTCTTCTTGAGCTGGCTTTTCCGAAAAGAGATTTTCTGTTGACTTTTGTTGAACCATCTTTGACTTCGAAGGATCGAACGTCATAGATCTTTCAGGGACTGTTGTTTGGCAAAGTTTAACTTATTTTTTATTGGCAATATACTCCTTAATGTTTTGAAAAGAAAATCTATTAAATTATTTTGTGCAATGTCTTAAGCTTGTTTAATGCATAGTAGCACAAAATAGCATCTTGCATATATATATATTCAGTAATAATTGTCTCTTTGTTTGTCAAACATACTGAAATACGAGCGACATGTGTTGCTGTCATAGAATGGATAAAATTAATAGTGTTTGAAGTTTCTACAAACACAAATATCAAAGCACCTATCAATTTCGCTTATGTTACTAGTATTTCTTATTTAATTAATTAGCATTACACTGATGTCTCCCAGTTAGTCAGAAAATGTTGGGTGTTTTGATGTGAAAAATAGATCATCTTATTTAAGATTCAAAATATTTTGTTGATTTCAAGCTGATTTCATCCAGCTTTACAATAATTAAAAACAATTTTGTTTTTAACCTTTTTCAATCAGAAGCAACTTTTTTACTACAGTTACAAGTAGAAAATAGTTGGCAAAACGCAACAAGGTCCAATTTTAAATGCATGTCACGTAAGCCCACTCATTCAAAAGGTGTAGAGTGTTTTTAATTAAAATGCAAGTTGCACTGATTATGAGTCGAAATAATGCTTCCACTTATAATGTTTATCAGCTAAAATATAAAGCACGAACAGTTATAAATAAATATAGCAAGCAAAAAATCTAAAATGCTGTATGCAATATGCATTCTTAGAATATCACGGCTCCATGAAATTAAAAGACCATTTCTATTACTCGTCTTTTACCACTAGTTTTTCCTGAGCAACTTAGCAAGCTCATTCAGCCACAATGAAAAAGCCATTAACCAAAGATAGATGATCCTAGCTGTTCTAGCACGTGGCGTATAGATGTATATTTTTGCAAATGTCCCTTTATTAACAGACTGTAGTTAAAATGTCTTCGAAATGCAACATTCTTACTAAATCATCCATTTACATTATGTATCAAATCAGGCTTCGATTTTTGGGGAGTAGCCAAATCTCTTTAAAAAAACCTCCTGTGTCCTTCATTTAGAGCTCTGTGAGAATAAACACTTCGGTGTTCCTAAAACAATCCAATTTGTTTTATCGGGGTGCTTGGTTTGGTGGTCCGGGCGACACATTTCACCAGCATCCCTTTAATTAAACACCCATTACGCATCACGTCACCGAAGACGGTTGCCAAATTGAACCACCATCGAATTAATATTCCTAAAATCGGAGATCCCAGACAAACATTGACAATGGCAGAGAAAGGGGGACACTGCGCCCGCCTGTATTATTCCGGGAGCGAGTGCCCTACGGGAAAAGCAATAGAGTCCGGCCGTAGTCCGGTCGGATCACTTTCAGAAATGTTTCGTGATTAAGAGGGCAACTATCAAATAATTATTGTCCATTGTGAGAGTAATGAGGTGCAGGGGCTGAACACGATCGATGGGGCTCTTTGAAGTCTGGGGCGGAAGCACCCTAAAGGAGTGGAATACAATGGGGCCGGCGAATGCTTTGTCTCTCCCCAATCGGATTCCGGAAAACTGCTGTTTCGTAAATAGCTGAGTGTGGTCCAGTCAGATAGGCCCGGCCTGTAGCGCAACAGAAACTGGACCGAGTAATCCTAGAATAGCACGTAAGCGCAGATTTCTTGCATCATTTCGAAATATAATAAATACAAAAGAATTTCTACGACGAGTCTTCGTAAGTAATGAATCATTTAACGAAATGTCGAGTTCTGCAGCATATTGGGAATATCTAAAACTAATTTAGAAAGAGGCATTTATTTAACGTATCTCATTACTATTTTCGAAATAAATTAGTTTTAATTCGCTATTAATTTATATGTTATGTCTATCTTTGTTTATTTTTTACTTAAAATTTTGTTTTCAATTGAATATCCGGGTATTTCGAAATATCGTAGGATACTTTATAATATTGTGCATTTTACGAATTCTGAATAATATCGAAAAAATATTGTGCATTTTACGAATTCTGAATAATATCGAAAAAATATTGTGCATTTTACGAATTCTGAATAATATCGAAAAAATATTGTGTATTGTATTTGTGCTACTATTGAAGGCAGTTCTGTTAAATGTCAGGAGTCGCGAGGCGAAAAAGAGTAGAAAGCCTAATTTTACTAAAACACGGTAGAGTTGTAAATATAGAAAGGAAAACTTAATTCTTCTATTAAATACAAAATACAACTAACAACTCTTATAGTCGTCACAAAAAATATTTTCTAACCAAACGGGTTAAATGAATAAACATGGCAATTGGTGAGAGAACCCTATAAAATCTCTGTTTCATTAAGTTATACAGGAGAGTGGCGACATTTCGGTTTCAAGTTTAGCAAAAACTTATCTCTGTATAGGACTTATTTGACCTATATCTTCTAGTGCTATCTTTCGGTATATTCGATGTGTTGAAAACTATAATGAAATAAATAATATAACTGAATAAATGAAATAAATGCTGTTTCGAACAATCAAAATTGTTGCAAAAATTAATGACACTTAAACTTATCAATCGAGGCTTCGGCATGTGTAATATTGTATCAAAAAGAAACCTTAAAATTAGCATCAAATACATTGAATCAAATAATATTCTGAGGACTGTGCATCTACACTATATGCCCAAAAGTATCCGGACACTTGCAGATTTTCACATTTTTTAGAATTTCTCCGGAATGGTTTAACCTACTGCCTTTAAACTTCGGACATGTAAAGAATAGACAATAACTCACATTTTACATTGAAGATTCGGTCCTGAGGGCAATTAGGGGGCCGTCTACAAACTGATGAAGACAAAAACGTTTTTGGCCCACCCCGCTTCACGGAATACTCATAACAAGATGAAACTTTCAGAAATGGTAATGTTTAATGTACATAATATTTACAGGAATTTTTGTAAACTCAGCGCAAATATTTGGGAAGACATAAAGGTTTTCTTAAAAAATCTCAAATTTTCCCACCTGTTGTTTGCTTATAACATGCAGAGTTTTCTGTTATATTATACGAAACTTACAGGAAAGATGACAATATGTTAGAAAAGCATTTGTGTAAAACTTTGGAAAAGAATTGTTGAATATTACAGGAATTATGAGCAATTTTAGTAAATAGTGTTTTACTGCGCATGCGCGAAACATAGTGTAATTTTTCTTTCACAACTTTAAAGCCAGGTATATAGGGCAACTTATATACAAAAATTCAGTTCAATATCATTAGTATTCAGAAAGATATAGGCATTACAACGAGTAGAATTTTAGCTCCTGTCGAAGAGAAGCTAAAAGATGATAGGTTGTACACAAATTGATATTTTTTAAACTTATATCTTTAAATAGTTATATTGAATTGTATAGCGGTTAGAATTTGCTGAATACCCAATTTGCTAATCCCTCAAAACGGATAATAATTATAATGAAATCTAAAAATTATATTTTTTATTATATATGAAATTTATTTATTATTTTTTTTAATATTTAAGCACTATTCCATATATCTTCTTCGCCATTTGAACCTTGCCTATTTATATAATGAAATATTAATCCAGACGCAATGAATTCAATATTCTTTAAATAATACCAAGAATGAATCAGTTCATTTCCGTAAGGATTTTACTAACAGATTCAATACATCCACAGAAATCTGCGAAATACATCTAAATGCATCTACGAAAATTATGAGAATACTTTGTTGCAAAGCTATGTTATGCGTTTTTAGAATATTTGATATAAAAGTCTTTAAGTGATGAGTAAATAGCAGTATTTCCATTTCTTTCTAAAAAATTAAATTGAAATCATCCAAGAGAAACAAAACATGCATCCAGAACATTTTATTATGTTCAAACAGTTCCGGAACTAATTTTATTACGGAAAATTGTATATAGTTAGAAGTTGCTTATTTAGTGTTTCCTTCGAATAGCAAATATGCATTTTTGTCATTGGTCATCGAAAGAATAAAATGCGGATTACAAGCTTTCTTTTGCCACTTCCTCCACTGTCTTCGTTGGTGCACTTCTTCGGAACTTGAGAATTGCTGCCAATTAAGCAAGTTCTTCATCCGAGGAGAAAGTAACATGAGAATTGGAGAGATCAGGGGAATACGCTGGTTGTAGATGCACCAGAACATGATGTTCTGATAGGTAATTTGACACCAGGAGGGACCTGTGAGCCGGCGACTGATTGTACTGGACCACCCACGGCCTACTCCACGATGGGAAGTTCTGATTGCCTGTAATCACGAGCTACGCGCATGTGCTGTTGTATATGAATTTGATAATACTTACTCAGACTAGTGATGCACATTGCTTGTTCTCTGGAAAATGGTATAATTTGTTTACATTTTGAAAATATTTAAAACTTTTGTAACGTGGTTGTATATTCCATTACAATTAAATAATTTCTTTTTAGGGGTTCTCATAGCAAATGAATTCATAAAAAAATAGGAAATAGGAAAGGAATCAAAGACTTTTTCAATTACAGCCAATGAAATGAACGAAGGATTTAATTCATTATTTAACAAGTTTACTAATGATTGAAATTGATTTTAATGATTAAATTTACTCCTTTTCCGTTTTTACTAAATATAAATCTCCAGAACTTCTTTATTGGAATGCATTCATATTTCCAATTATCTTTTTCAAAGGATTCTAACAAAGAAACATGGAATAAAACTTTTTTCTGAGATGCATGTTAAATCATTAAAATTCATATTGAAAGAATTATATTAAAAACTATCACAAAATTAAAATCTTTAGAAACACGCTTTGATTTGCATAAGCCTTATATATGTAAATGACAATTATAGAGTACACAAATGCCATATGTTCATAATTATCTATTTCTTTCATTTATTAAAATACAAAAATAATGAAATTAAAATGAAATGGCTTTATTTCTCTTAAATTGTTCGATTGGAACCACTCTAAATTTCTCTTAGAGCTTTTCATATAGCAGCTTTTCAGATATTTATTTTTTAAAAATGCTTTTAATTCCTTAATATTTCTTAAGTTGAAGTTATTTATATTGATTTTGACGTTCCAAGTGAAAGGAAATAGATTTAACTAAAACCCGTTGATCAAAAATATGCAATTCTTATTAATTATTGGCAACGGTTTTAAGAATCGTCAAGTGCCAGCGTCTTCGTTTTCATTCGGAACAAAGGAATTTATGAAATAACGGTAGATTAAATAGTAACCTTATGCTCATTATGAAGCGCCTAAAAATAAAATAGTACAATGACATCACTAATAATGTTATCTTTGATTAATGAAATTATATTTTACGACAGAGTCGCTTACGTTTTAATAATTGAATAAATTATTCAATATCACAAATAAGAAGTTTAAATCCGTTTAGTCATTTTAGTTAACTAACCGCGGCTATTTTCTGTCGAAGTCCTTAATGTTGAGCCATGATTAAGCGATGAAGATGAGACTTGTGTCGCCACATTCTTCCACATCAAATTATCTAGTGAAAGTTAGATTCCGACAGATTTAATATTCATCGGGCATCTTTTGTGGAATCTGGTCTCGAACTTGAGACCTTCTTGTTCAGAAGCCGAGACTCTTCCACCAGGACGCCGTGATTCCTAGAATACGTTATATCCTTCCAAGTGCAACTCTGCCCAACAACAATGTATTCAAAACTTTTCACTTCTTAAAATTAGCAGCGAATTAGCAGATAGTCTCCTCTGACGGGTTTTCGTAATTTAGAAAGTGAAAAAAAAATTGATTCAGACACCTTCACCCAGAAAGAAACATTAAAACGAAGACATAAAAAAGGCGATGGAAAACTTTCCCAATAATTTATATATATCGAATTGAACACAAATACTCGAAAAATATTCAGTTCTATCAATTACTTGTTCTAATAAATCACCTTAAAGACAATGTACCAACTTCTTGACAGAATATCTTCCCATTCCATGATAATCACATCGTATCTTCGACAGACTGCATCACAACTTTATATATCCCTCTTCTAAGAAGAAATATTAAAGAGCCATTTTTTTGTTTCAAAACCAATTTCAATGACAATTCCAAACGTATAATTTGATTGAACTTTATGTTAAGTTAGATAATGCTATAAAATAAAGTTATAGAAAGAAAGCAACTTCATCAGTCGTCTAGAACAACCTATCTAATAAATGAAACTCTCGCGCCTTATTAAATTGGCTTTAAAAGTTGCTCCAGAAGGAAGGTCACGAGTTGTCGTCTCCACATTAGAAAAGTAAACACTCGTCAAAACTAAGAACGTGTGATTTATTAAAAAGTCAGCGCATATATCATGAATTCTTTTTGACGCGAGTTAATGTAAACATATCTTAATAAAGCAATTTCACAAAGAAAGAAATACAACGCCATTTTTCTTTATAAAGATTTAGGATTATTTGAAGCATTTATTCTTTCAGCTTCTTCGTTGCACGAAAAATACTTTGTTTGATATTCTTTCCGAGTTCAAAAAGCATTCAACCATTTAAATAAGAGCTATCCATACATATTTAAATCATTTCCATTATATTAAATCTGCGGATAAAGATATACTCTAAGAATAAGATTTTTTAAGAAACGATACCACTAAATATTAGCTGGGAAAAAGAACACGCTCAGCAATGGTATTAAGAGTATGTTTTAATAAACCGACTAGGATCGTTTTCCCCACAAAGAATAAAAATGATTTTAAGAATTTTCGTCCCTGTTTTGCTTTCGTTCTTTTTTTATTTTTAATCTTCTTACGGATTAAATCTATCGCAATATTTTCCCCGAATTTATTTTTAAGTATTCTGCCAAATATTTTTGTCGTATCATTTTCTGTACAAAGCATTATTTCGCCGTTTTCTGCAATGAAAAACGAATTTGCGGTTTCAGTAATATTTAACAGTTGTTGAAATAATTTACTTCATATAAATAGGTGGGGAGAAAAGAATGCAAAGTATAGCTTATTTCGGAAAAAAAGCATTTTCCTTACTTTTTCCTGCAAGTATTTCACTTCTTTTTGCAATTCTTCTCCTGTTCTCTATTTTTTTGCAATTATCTATTATTTCTTTGAAATTTCAAAGGCATCATAAATATCTGTTTGGTATTTCAGGAGCTTAAAACATACTCAAAAAATTCCCATGACATTTGCAAGTTCCTTTATATATAAAGGATACAGTGGTATATATACAGTGTATGTATGTATACAGTGGTATATATATATATATATATATATATATATATATATATATATATATATATATATATATATATATACCACTGTAATACACTAAATATGATTTTAAAAAATAACACGAAATATTTCTCTCCTCAAGAACACCGATTTTTTTCTCTTCACAAAAATGCAATTACTTTTCACCACAACTATTAAAAACTACTTCAGTTTTTGAAGTCCTAGTACTAAACTATACACGTAAAAAATAGGGTTTTACATAGCAGTCTGAAATAAAAATTGAATGTGTAATGATCTAACGGTTCTTAGTCACCTTGAAGCACTTGTGATAAAATGTAAGTTAATGTAGGGAAAGTGGGTAAAACCGGGTAGCTATGGTTCGAAGGCCTGCTGGAGCTAAAATATTCGACAGAGAGCTTGTCCAATTTTATTAAAATATTCCTTGTTTATTGGAGTACAATATATCTTTCCAGAAAAGTCACAGTTCCATTACTTTTTTTATCAATGATCTTTATATAAAAAAAAGTCAAACTACCCGGTTTTACCCTACTATTGGGGTAAAACCGGGTAAACATGTTAGCATTATGGGAAATTTGGAAAATTCAATTTTCAGTGGAAAATTTGGAACCGTTTTTATCTTATATGACAATTTAAGAATATGTTACAGAATTCACATGTAAAGCAGATGTCTCCTTCCTCCGCGCCACTGCATCTTTCGTGGGCACAGATAAGACAGTTTCTACAATGGATTAGCCTTTCTCATTTATTTAAATTAGAAAATGCATCAATAAAATATAAACTAATAATGTCTGTTGTGTTTTATCGTCTTCATCGGAGGAATCATCAATATTGACTGTCCAGTCTTACGCCACTTGGAGTACCCGGTTTTTCTCCGAGTGCAGAGATTATAAAAAACGAAATAGAACAGCAGAGTTTAAAATCAAACGAAAATTAGATAGTTGACGGCTTGAAACAAATAAAATTTCACAGAAGCAGTGAATTCAACAGCTGCAACACGCCACTACGACTGCTTCTTTTTCTTGTCTATTAGAGCGCAATTCAGTACCTGTCCGCTAGAAAAAAAGAAGAAATATTTCCAGAATCAAGGCAACCCGGTTTTATCCCAGTCACCCCTATTTGTGCAAAAATTCAAGTTAATGCCAGTAGGAAAATAGAGAGTAATGAAATAAACTAAAATTAAATAATTTAAAGCATTGTAATTTCTTGAATGAAATATATGAGATAAAAGCAGAAGTGAATTGTGTCTTTACTGTCTTGGTTCACGTATTATACAGAACTGAAGAGCTGTTTGCTTTTGAAATAATAGTAAAAAATATTGTTCGAACAACAAATAAAACCAATTGCTTACGTATCCAAGAAGGCAAAATACAATCTTGGCACAGCGTAGGCCATATATTTTTATTACAGAACCTACTTTCAATCTGAAATGTAGATTTATGGCGCAAATCTTTTCAACTAGCAATGGACTTGCCTTAATAATTTTAGGAAAACTCATGCCATGGATGGCAGTTGTTGCAATCAACAGTTTTAATTTTTGGTAACAGAAAGCCTTACTTTCCGAATATCAGATGCTTTCTGAGGATTACTTGTATTATAAATTTGTTTTTATGGTGGTCATCCTCGGTAAATATGCCCAAAAAATATCTGCTGTATAAAACTACTAACTAAAGGATTGCATAATAAGTAAAGTAATAAGTATTAGAATTTAATTTGAAATTTATAACATTTGAATGAAATTGAAATTACTTTGAGTAATAGTTATCGATTCGTTTATAAATAAGTCGCAATTTCAACGGACAAAATTCCTGTTTGCGCTATGTCTTTAATGCGCAATATGTAACAAAAACTGTACCGGAGAGTTATGAGAGAAAAGTACGTTTTCAATAGAATTTTAGTAAGAACAGAAAAAATGATAGATCATCTCAGACAAAAGCATAATAATTGATATAATCATATTCTTAATTGGATATATAAAATTATTTTAAGTTTTGTGAATGAATAATGCGAACATTTTATATCAAATTTTAAAAATTTGGGTTCTAATATATTTTTTGCTGAGTTTAATGTTTTAATGATAGAAAATACTGTAATTCTCTAATTCATAGCATTTCCAGTAGGAATTATTTAAACCATCGCAAAATAAATTACCTTTCTTTGTTTCAGGTAAAAATTTTTGAGCAAAACAAATTCTGAATTTATATATATTTGAACTCTCGAAAAGAAAAATCATCTTCTTGGAATTCACCACCACACATTCTTCCCCAACTGAAGCGTTTTTCTATTCGCAACCCCTTTCCAGCGAGCTATTTTGTGTGCAACTGCGTTTAAATTGAAGAATTCTCCTTCACCAAAACCTCCGACACATGAAAGGTAAGAACCCGTGTCCCCTCCGCCACCCAAAGTGAAAAGATAAGGCCATATTTTAATACGTGAAGTCACATGGAGGGTAAGCTTAAGCCTCAAAATACTTGAAATCGCTGAGGTGCTTCCATCTACGTCGAAAGAGGAAGTCATTCATACCGCGCTGTTGAGAAATTTAAATGAGGATATTATGCATATAGCAGTAATTCTCTGGGCTCTCTCTGGTCTTACCCGATATTTAAATTTCCTGAAACATTTCCGAGCCTTATACGAGGTCTGGATCTTTGGAAAATGAGGAGGCTACCTGATGAAATTCTTTTTCGGAATTATGTACATGTATTTTTCATTACCGTTTTAGAAAAAAGCATATCTCTGGCGATTCCAAAGTTTGTATTTCTTGATAAAGAAGATTATGTGATTGCATAGCTTGGTATGCATAATTTTCCAAGAAGGGAACTCTTTCTTCTTCGCATCTTTTAGGCTGGCGAAACTTCATGGATGAATTTCAAACATACTTTTTTTCCATGCACTTCGCTTTCGAAAATTCTTTCTTAACAAAAGAAGTATTTAACGAGTAGTTGAGTGGCTTTGAAGTTGCAGTAAATAATGAAAATACTGATTGATGCAGAGCGCCAGAGGAGAAGCTTGTTTATTTTATGAATAGCGTTGATATACGCTGCCCGCAAAATCTACTTTGTTTGTTCAAAAATGAATTTCGTTTTAAAGAACAATGAAAAGGATTATAATGTAAACTCCTCCGAAGGCCATAAAATATTTTGATCTAGAGATAAATATTAAAAACCTCGTTTAATGAACTTTCTTAATTTTGAAGCTTTTGAAATGAAAATAGCAAAAAGTAATAAGATGCTTGTTTATAATTGAAAATTGTCGTTTAATATTAAAATTAACTTTTTTTATGATCCAAAAAGTTTGTGACTATTAAACGAAAAAGAGGTACAATCATGGCTTTAATTTATAATCTTTAATCTCTATTTTTATGTTTTGTTAATAATCAGTCTCACAATTATAACGAATGAAAATCATAAGTGCTAATATGTACTTTTATGGGAATCTTTTCCGAATAATTTGTTTATAATCAAATTCCCTTAAATCAATGCAATATTTGAACTCTTTCACATCTTCCATTTAAAACTTTCGATAACTGAAATTTTAATATATTCATTTTTAAGCGGAGAATGCTATGATGCAAAAATAATTTTCAATTGAAATTTTGCAACATTTATTAGGGGATGCGGTGGCCTAAGTCGTAAATCATCGACGCTGGGCCCGGTAGGTTCAAGGGCCAATACCCGACTCTACTGAAGATTCGCTGTGCATGGGGCCTGCTTCACGCCAAATCATACTTAGTGGCCAAACGCCCTCCCACTGGTGTGGTGCGGAAGCTTGGAGAGGTGATGCTAGATCGGCTGTCGTCCTCGTCATCTGACAGCAGTTTAAAATAGTCCTCGTGTTACTTCGAATGGGATGTTAATATAACTAAATAAAATTACGATTTCATTTTAAAAATAGCTGTTTCAACTAATATACACTGGTGTCCAAAAGAAAAACAGCAAACATGAAAATTATAACATTCTATAAAGGAAACAGAGTGTTACTACAAATCTGAATGCCTAACATGACTAGTCTTCAATAGAATCATGCATACCTGTATGCTCAAAAGTTTATTTATGTTTGTAGGAAATAATTCTCTCTTGCTTTATAGGAAAAACAGCTTATAGTTGGGGATTCTGAATTCATGTTCAGGATGTCAGAGAATACATTGAAATAGTCAATTTGTAAAAAATGAGTAGACGAGTAACATCTCAATGAATGAAAAGGATGTCTTAAAGGAGGACAGCGACAGACCAAAAGTAACCCGCGCCATGAATTATGCCAATCGTTCCGAAATTTCCTGCGGTACTTACGTATTAACGCCACCGAAGCTACAGATTTGGCGGTTTTTGTACTTACGTATTAACGCCAATTTGGCGGTTTT
>BGPR01000434.1:373259-411702 GCA_013235015.1 Araneus ventricosus | reverse complement strand
GGGGTCGAGTTACCTGCCTCCGGTGATAGTACGTCCCTCCTTCGGAAGGTGTCGGGTTTTGGCCTTGATGGCTTCTAAGACTCCGGCTTCGGTACTGGAGCTGCCTCAGCGACTGTTATTCAACGTCCCTGGTACGCCAATAGGCATGACAGGTGTAACTCCGTGTGAGTCATGTAGAATGGAGTAATATTCTTTTAAGCACCATGTATGATTTGCTCAATTCAGTTACTGGATGCACTGAGACTATTTAAGATGCTTAAAATCGTCCACCAACTTAGAAATAAACCTCTTCCCATTCTTAAGCAGTGTTTCTATCATTATGATTTTCACCTCTACATTTTGCTTCGGCATTCAGTTTTTGTCATTCATGGAGTTATTGTAACTAATTTGAATTTGCCATGCTTAGTATTGTAACCAGGATTTCAAATCATTCTCATTTCTAATCAGTTCAAGTTTGTTCCGATGTACGACTAAATTAATGATATTTAAAAATAAAAATATATTATTTTTTCTCTTACAAATAAAGCCCTCTTGATCCCTCTACAGACTCTTTTCTATCTATACCGTCTGAATGTTACATGCGCGTTCCTCTCGGTGGTAGTACCATTCTGTCAACAAATCAAAGCCGCAAGCGTTTACATCTTAGCAGATATTCCAATCTCATTAATGGCAATTGCCTGTAATGGATATTAGCCTCGAGTCCCTTTAAATTATATGGACTGTTGGACGCATTTCAATCTTTGAAGCTTTACGATGAATCTTTTTAACAGGTTTGCCAATGAGAGTACCGTCATTATAGAACAAAATTTTAAAAAATGTTTTCAAGCTTAAGTATAGTTATTAACAACAAAGATTCTTATTTAATTGTTGCTTGTTTGTTTGCTTTGATATATAAAAGCCCCGTTTCAAATAAACTTGAGGGATAAAGACATCTTCACAAATTTTCCTTATTACAATTCAGGTAATCGAAAAAAGTGTAAAAATCTGCTTAAATTCTAAGCCCTAATAATTGTATAGTTGCTAGATTCTCTACGAAAAAAGTCCATTTGTGTCTAAATGATTCTATGAATTGCATAAGGCACTCAATTACTTTGAACTTTAAAATAAATTTATCTTATTATAGCATTGTTTCGTTATGTTTTTTAATTTTTTTTAATTTTTTTAAAGAAGGCAGTTAACTTTGGCCATGCTATCAACAGAATTCACTAAATGAATTTTTCTAAGTTTGTACCAGAAGCATTTCTTACGCTTATACGACACAAATTTCATATTCAAAATACGCTGGAATATTTATTACTTACAAAAACCAACTTATTCTTAAAAAATTGCATTTCCTATTTTCAAACAAAAGGATACAGAATCATCGTTGCTTTTGGGTCAACGAGAACAAAAAGAGACAAACTTTTCCCCCAAACATTCTCTCCAAAGTACTCTAAGCCACTACCCCAAATTACATTTTAGATCTCTTTTAAAACTACCTTCACGTCACCTAACAAAACACTGTATGATTTAATGTGCAGAAAGGTATTTTTCACCGCTTTTCATGCTTAGCGGTTAAAGTTAAGCAAATTAAGACCGCAAAGAAAGCGTAACCTTCACTTTGCTGGCGAGCTGCCCAAACTATTTTACCCTCTTCCCCTTCTCCGGATGACATGGAAAACTATTTCTCTTTGACGATAAATTCTGAAATTTCTTTATCATTTTTATCTCCCCGACATTTTTTGCTCAATATATCAGTTTCTCAACTACTTATTTGAGCCATCACTCTCTCATATTGCTTTATCAAATTTTTCAAATGGTGGAACGGAAATGTACTTAGCGGTAAATATTTCACAAATGATATTTGTATATTGTTATGAATCTTTATTTTTACTCTTGGACGATCTGAAACATTTTCAGTACTTGGTTGGACTGGACAGTAGAAATATAACAAGGAAAACTGCTTAGCTCCCTTATTTCTACTTTATATTTCCCGGTTCAAGAAAGTAACAACTAACTATTCATACACCCGTATACAGATGAAATCTCAATAACGCATCATCTGGTCACGTGTACTCCTTTTTCTACAACATCGAGAATGGTTAAAATAAAAGTGGTATTGCAGTACTTTTCGAGGCTACGGTGGCCTGGTAGTAAGGTCTCGGCCTTGGGACCAAAGAGTTTCAGCTTCGAAACGGGCGTATGCCAAATATGCGTCGTATATGCGAGTCCGATGACGTTAAATCTGACGTCGGGAGTCAGATGTCCTCACGTGAGTGTGGCGGGAAATTTAGAGGAGGATTATGCCGGATCAGATGATCTATCCAACTTCTCAAATCTTTAATCAAAACCACCCTGTAAAATGATTCGCTGCAAGATTGGCAGAATATTTGGGATCAAGGCGACACCGGCCTTGCAATTATGCCACGAGTAAGCCTGTGATCTTCTAACTGGATTAGGGAAGATACAATTTTCTTCTCCGAACGTAGACTTTTTTCAGCCTATCTCCATAGGTTCGGACTCATCAATAATAACTTCTGCAGCTGCGGAGAAATTGGTACAGCATTGTACTACGCCACGGAGTGCATCCTCACTACTCTTGGCACATAAGGAAGGCTATGATAAACCACTTGCAAGAATGGTTGAAAAGATTTGCTTCTAATGCACTCTCAAGGCAGAAAATTCGCAGTATGATAGCATTTATGCTTCACAACGGTCACCTCTTTCTGCCGACGACATAGCAATTCTTCTTCTCTTCGACAACATCTACTCCCCTCTCATCAGATCATGCAAGTCTAACGGAAAGCGCACCTCAGTACTTTACCCTTGGACCCTCGAAATTACACTTTTATTGCTTCCTGCGAAACAAGAATGCCCCTCTTTCGAACGTTTTTATGAACAATTCTCAAGCAAAAAGAGAAAAAAAAACGTTGTTCATGGACATCTTGAAATTTATTTCCATTCTTTTCCGTCTGTTTTGTATATATGTTACCGTTAAAGTATATAATGCAGTTATTTCATAGAATACCTAGTTATTCCATGAAATAACTGATCGTGTCCGTTAAAGTGTGTAATATGTTATTAATTTGACACTTTAACTAGTTATTCTATGAAACAACTAGGTATTCTACAAATTAACTAATGAGAGACAGTTAAAGTGTAAAATAAACAATTTATCTAAAATGAAATTAAACTAATGATGGACGATTAAAATGAAAAAGAAGCAATTTATCTAATTTATGCAGCGTATAAATGGTATTTATGGAAACGTACAATAAAATAATTTGTTAGAACAAGCATTACTAAAATGACGCTTGGAATTACAAAGAACATTATTTCTAAAAAAAAACATTTTTTGTTGACACACTGGGTTTTACACGAACATTTTTTAAATCCCTGACCAGTACCTAAACTTTGAGCTGTAGCAACCGACCGGAGCGATATTTCTACATCCGGTACTTCTTCGATTTTAATTCGTGCGAGATATGATATAGATTATTTTACACTTTAACGGGCTGCAGATCGTTATTCTATGAAATAACTAGTTAAACCATGAAATACAAGAGAGTTTTACACTTTAACGGACACGATCAGTTATTTCATGGAATAACTAGGTATTCTATGAAATAACGGATTTCGGTATACCTATACTTTAACGGTAACATATATATGAAAGATCATGTTTTAAAAAGGTGAAAAGCAGTCCATTGTCATCAAGGAAGAGACGGTATTTGTTTAAATCTTCTTTTATTGAGGCCTCAGGCGTTATTTCTTCATCATTTTTACGTAGCTCCATGACCAGTATTTAGAAGTTTACGCCCGCGCGGCGCGTTGTTGTTGAAAGCTAACATGCCGGCGTGAAAAAAGGGCAGAAATGAATGCGCAGAACGCTTAAGTACCCAGAATAGGGAATTTCCCCTTTAGAACTCGTGATTTGAAAAGAAAGTTGTAGTGCGTTAATTATGTTGAAAGTAGAAGTATTTAAAATGAGGTATCGTTAAGATTATTTAGGAAAGTTAAAAAATTAAAATATCACATATATGTATATAGGATTTTGTAGCGATCCAATGAGAGTAAGTTTGCTTTTAAGTGTTCATTTTTATATTGGTACTTTTTAAATTAATTCTTTATTTTCCTTCTCTTTCCGGCCAGATATCTAATGTTTTTCTTTGAAAAATAAAAAGCCTCTCTATACCTATACTCTATCCATCTGTTTAAAGAATCAGCCATTCTGTTTCCAAGTGCAGGGGTATGGAGTGGTGTTCTGTCCTTGTCATCTGACCAACGTTCAAAATTAAAATTTCGGTCCTGGTGTTACTTCAAAAGGAGACGTTAATCGAACTAACCTAAGCAAATCCATACAGTTTTCCCTACGGCAACGAAAAGCCCAAATAAATCACAAGAAGGTCAAATTTAGCCCCATGCTTAGTCAAGAGACACCTTTTAGTAGAGTCGCTATAACTTCATTTATCACTCCGTAATAACATTGTTTCCCGACGACAAGGAAACCACATTCTAATCCGTTGCATTCGCATATTCAAGTTGGAAATATTTTATTCTAATAGCATTTCGATGCATTTAATCTTTATCTTTAAGTTGCTTATAACAAACTGCTTAGTATTCTATCTAAAGAATGCATCAAAACGCGTATAACTGTTACATGCGTTACGTTTAATACTATTTCAAAAATTTTCTGACTCTCTATACTTCGTCACATAATATTTCATGTCAATATTGCGTTAAAAATATCAAATAATGGCCGCGATACACAACGCCTACAATAAATCATTGAAGTCCTGAAACCCAGCATCGTAACCAAAATACAAGCTTTATTATGATACATTGGTGGCGCACTCACAATTGGAATACTGCTCCAAAGCCTCAAAATCGTATTGTGGTATTCACTAGCGCCACGGTGATGAAATGTGCACAGGGAATCTATTCCTGTCACAGAATGGTATGCAAATGAGAAGACCATGAATGCCTGTGAATGAATTGTAGAGAGTTTGCTTTAGTTCTGGGGTTTGACTTTCTGAAAATAACACATTCATCTCTATTCACATCGGGAACTAAATTCTACATGAATGTTTTCCACACGAAAGTGCTTCTAGAAAAATTTGGAGCACGTTTTGAGGATTCTCAATAAATAAATTTGTAGAAAGAGAAATTAAAAACTGGCTATCAGATGCATGCGATATTTCGTCTCTTTATCTTTCTTAGTTGTTCTCGATAACTGTAAACAAAATTATAATCGTTTTGCTCACTTTCATAAATTTCATTGTTAAGATAATTTTGATCAGAAGCGTCGATGAAATCGATTTATCAATGTTTAAAAACAACTAATCAAAGCATCAAATAAAGCGAAAGGTACCAAAGGAGTTTCCTCTGTATATTGGCATTTGCTCTTCACTCGCCCCAGATTTGTTTAGTCTTTGGCGTCTGTTTCAGAAATTAGCTGGGGAGACGTCACTTTTCCGCACGCTAATAACGGGAAAGTGACGTCTCCTACCAACCGGGGTACTAGAATAGACCTGTCCCTCCGGACCTGCAAATGACACTTGACCTCAGATTTTCCAAAGCATCTGTATTAAATATGCGCATGTGGCCTTTAGTGCAAATCACTACGCACACTCTGCTATTGATACGAACTTTATATTTGTGCGCATGCAGCCTTCGAAGTGCAAATCCCACCACGCACACTCTGTATATTGATAGCGAACTGATATTTCAGCATGCGTGGCCTCTCTCAGTGCAAACTCACTACTACACTGTATATTGATAGCCGAACTCCTTATATTTGTGCGCATGCGTGCCTTCTAGCAAAAAAACTTACCACGCACACTCTGCTATTGGATACAACTATGACGAAAGTGGCATGCGTACGGTGCAAACTCACCACACACTCTGTGAGCATTGACAGCGAACTGATATTTGTGCGGCATGCGTACTGCAGTGCAACCCCACCACGCACATCATTACTAAAGAACTGATATAGTGCATGCGTGGCCTTTTCAGTGCAAACTTCACCTACGCACACTCTGTATATTGCACAATCCCTGATATTTGGCTGCATGCGGCCTCAGTGCAAACTTCACCACGCCACACTCTGTATATTGACAGCGAACTGATATTTGTCGCGCATGCGTGGCTCTATGCAAACTCACACAGCCACACTTGTGATATTGACAGCGAACTCTGATATTTGGCGCACGTGCCTCTAGTGCAAACTCACCACGACACTCTGTATATTGACCGAACTCTATATTTGTGCGCATGCGTGCTTCATGGCAACCACCACGCACACTCTGGTATATTGACAGCGAATGCCCCATATTTGTGCGCATGCGTGGCCTCTAGCGCAACTCACCACGCACACTTCATATTGACAGCGAACTCGATATTTGGCAGTACGTGGCTCCTAGTGCAAACTCACCACGCACTCCTGTATATTGACAGCGAACTTATATTTGTGCGCATGCGTGGCCTCTAGTGCAAACTCACCACGCACACTCTGTATATTGACAGCGAACTCGATATTTGTGCGCATGCGTGGCCTCTAGTGCAAACTCACCACGCACACTCTGTATATTGACAGCGAACTCTATATTTGTGCGCATGCGTGGCCTCTAGTGCAAACTCACCACGCACACTCTGTATATTGACAGCGAACTCTATATCTTTAGGAAATATTTACTATTCTTTATTTTTAGATATTTTGTAGAAGTTTAGCAATGAATTTATTTTCGGATCCGAGGTTAGTAGAGTCACTGGGTATTTTTCCAATTCCATACCATAATCTCGGGTTGATTCGAAATCGAATGATTCGAACCCGATCGGTTTGCGTTTAGTCATCTGCGGTTGACAATGTTTTAAATGCGAAGAAAACGGATTTTTGACGGGTTTTGACATCTGCAATGACGGTTTGTTGACATGATTTTGTCAGTTGGTGATGAGAACGGGAGAATGATATACTTGCACGAGATCGGGTTATGTTTTCTGGCAATATTTTTCGAATTAGAGAAATATCTTCTAAACTTATTTTATTATTTTGATTACTCCAGTGAAGAGTATTATCATTTGGGGATAATAGCCATTGTTGCTTCAAATCCCATAAACACAAATTCAAGTTCAAGTATTATGATTTGGATTAATAATAAATCATTTTTAAGAAAACCTGATCTCGTAACTGTGCTACCTCTACGAACTTTTCACTGTGAATTCTGCTAAAGGTGTTTAACACACTCTCGTCGATAATATTTATTTTATGAAAATTTACATATTTTGATGAAATGTTATTCCCTCGGCGCTAACATATGAAAGCTATTTATGTGACTTACGCTCCATAAATTCGCCATATTATTCCATAACAAGTTTGCTAAATAACTTAAATAAACCGTGAAACACTAAAACAAAATTTCTTCACATATGCACGGTTATATAAATATAATTATTTATCGGATTGCAAGAAAACTTATCATTCAGGAACAATTTACAGTGCTCGAACACTAATTAAAAGCCGCCAATCCCTTACATCCAACCACCCCACGATCCCACAAAGAAAACCGAAAGGAAACAATGAAGGATCGGGAGAAAAAAGCCGGTGGAACAATCATCGAGGTGGTGGATTACGCGATCACGGCTGTATATAAGTCGCCACCCCAAGATTAATTCGGGAGTAGATAACACTCCAGCCTCCCTTTTCACTGCTCCCCCGCCTAAATCCCCGGCGCTGAGAGTGATAACTTAAGCCGGACAACACACTTACATAAACACGATAATAATATTGCCGGAGCAAAGTGGGTCAATATGATTTGCGGGCGTAGAATCCGTCCTCAGCTCACAGGCAAGGTGGGAGGAGAACTGTTCATCAACTCTTGTCAAGGACAGAAGGCAGCTGGACTCGTTCCCGAAATGACTCTTACGAAATATGCCCGGTCCAGGTCTGATTACATCTGGATTATTCAAGTCTTTCACTGGAGAATGATTCTTTAAATACTTTAGGAAATGGCGACCAGCTGTTCATTTCATGTAAATAAGCGTTTTGGTTGTTCAGGAGTGCAGTTGGGAGGAATCTTATCTCTCCAGCTTTTGACAGCTTAATGCACAGTGGGAATTAAGTTTGCATTCTCCGAATGTGTGGCAATAAAATGGAGAAGTTTAATATCTTTACTGAATAAGCTACATTGTTGAAGCTTTTCCAAGTACCTGTCACGGATTTCCAACCTTTAGTAGACTATGAGACATAAACTTCAGATGCTTCCTTCAGTGAAGAAGTTTCACTGGACATATCTTTTGAACGCACACAAAACTCTCTGTTAGCTATAAATCTTACTCATTGTTATGTGCCAGAATCAGCGTAATATTTTCAAATTTTATCGGAGGGAAGTAATGTCTAAGTCGCATTGAATGAGTTTGCAAAGAAGTGAATATTAATAGGTTCAAAGAGATAAAGAGTCATGTTAAGATATTCACATTTTTTACAATTGTAGCACATTATTTTATTAATTTCATTAATTTTTAGTATTTATTAATTTTATTCTTATCAAATATAACGAATAAAATAATTTAATATTTCGTATTAATCACTGCAGAGCTTCAATCAGACAAATTACACACAAGACGGAATCATAAATCACGATGTTGAAAGCTAATCTACTTAGTTACTATATAAACTCTCACGATGTTAAAGCTAGTAGATCGAAAAACATTACCAGAAGTTAAACTAGGCATTTACGAACGGGATATTTCTCTTATTCGTAGTATCAATAAATTACAGTCGTGACAACTGTGAGCCAATAATATGTCGACAATACATCGTACTTAATAATTAAGATGAAATCCAATGACTTAATGTCAGCTGTCAAATAACGTCAACCATTAATCCTTAACTGATTCTTCTGGACACGAAACGAACATTCCGCAAAATGACTGTCTTACATGTATCATTAATTATGTGGATAGCTGGTCACTATACTTAACTAGTCGCATAACTAGGCATTATAGTTATCTAATATACTAGGATTATTTGGTCAGAATTCATTTTTCTATTGTCAGGGCAAAACCATTATTCCTTATTATGGATTCTAAGCACGTATGCCGAGTATTTGTATTTAATATAAAAGAAAAACTTATTAGCAGTGTTGTTGGGCATGACAGAAATTACTTTGAAATATTTATTAAAATGTTTTGAATTAAAAGCTCCAAAGTTTAAAAATTGTTGTAAATAATAACACAGAATTGTATTTTTACAAAAATCAAATGCTACTGAAAAAGAAAATTTATTTTCTTAGATATCTGCGTATCATAGGGAAAATTATAAAAGCTAAAATGTTCCTTTTTCCTAAATTATAATTTTTTTCATGTAACTGAAATTTAATTCAAACAAATTTGGTTATTTAACTCTATGTTCCTAAATGTTTTATTAATAGTTTTAATGTTTAAATAGAATTATAAATTTTGATACTTTGCTTCTATTTTCAATTACTAACACATCCTACCTAAAGCATTTTTTTTATCCTTTATCCTTGTAACTGCTTCAAACTATGCACTTGCTTTTATAGCAACCTTATTTGTAGATTTTCATTATTTAACTATCAACGAAATCTTTTCTCTTATCAAGAGGGATCAGATCAAAACCAAGAAGATTAAACCGTCAATTATCTGAAAACACTTAAACAAGGTAATTCTCTGAAGATAGAGCCCAGGCAAAAATGCACCGGCAGCAGGCATTCTGCCTTTGTCTCATTACCAGTTTCAAATACACCATAAAAATACTTGGTAATACATTTACCCATTCAGATAAAGTAGCAAAGCCATCCTTCTCTATCCTGGTATTATGAATACAAACGTAGGGGAGCTTTGAAGTTTTACCGAGGATCACGCCCATTGCAAAGGCAGCAAGATGAACAAATTAATTAAAAACCCCATAGTTGTTTGTTCCCTATTATTGGGCGATTTAAGCTGAGCGCGGGAAAGATAAATGGAATGGGGATCGATCCAGACATGGCACACTTAGACTGCGGGACCATATATTAATTTGGGTTTGTCTGATAGCGGTATAAATTTACATTCATTAATTAGAAATAATATCAGAAGGAGGATTTTGCTAATCAGATTTGAACACTATTTATTTAAGATTCACTAGATGGCGCAACGAAAATTAAAAAAGAAGAAATAATTAGTTATTCGTAATTAAATTTTATAGTTGAAATCTAGGATTATTTATATTTTCATACAATATTTTCTCCTGGATAAATCTATATTCTTAACTTTAGGCTATACTAAACGCTATTTTTAGAAAAATAATTTTATGTAATTGTTTAACATCTCTTTTCAATCACAAATCATGATATCTGTTCCATCATACCACCTGCCAAGTGACTCGTTTAAGGTGAGATTTCGTATTTTGACACACGTCCTGCTTCTATAAAAAGAAACGCCGCAATTATGACAAGAGTGTTATTAATTTATTTAAATACATCTATAATCCAGTGTCTCAGCGTTAAACACATTCCAAAATAATCTGTAAAAAAGCATCAAGCTGTTGAACCTTTTTCGGCATATAGTCTAAAATTTTTAAATACAACAAAGAATTACTTTTCTCACTCTTGCAAATTTTTGAAATAAGCCCGTTTAGTAACTTATTATCTAAATTACATCATAATGTTTAAAAAGATTATTGATTTAACATGTCTCAAACTAATTATGAGTTTAAAAGACATTTAATGTTTACATTTATACCTAATATGTTACATCTTGTTATGAATGTGGCTATTTGAAATTGTTTAAAAATTTCCTTTCTGCCCAGTTTTTGAGAGAAATTGTTCATCCTGTTGCAATCAAATGACTGCAATGGATGTTGTAATTTCAACATTGTTTTAAATGTTTGCTCAATACGGTGATGCATTGCATGCCTTGAAGTGAAATACAAGACCTGATTCTCCACGCCCATTGGAAGTCACTCATCTGCGTGACTTACAGACCTTTCATATAAATTTAAGATGCGTTCGTTATTTTTATGTCATTATTGAATGATGCAAACATGTTAGAATAATGAAACTCTTGCAACAGGAAAATGAATAAGGGAACTCTTACAAGAGACAACAAAAAATGAATATCAGTGAGACGCAATTTTGAGACAACAGGCATTAAATTAATAAGTATAAAGGTGCTTCAATATTTAAACACTTTTGGCGATGTTATAACGGATAAATATAGTACAAGCATATAAATAGGTCATCAAAACGTATTCGACTACTATTTTGAATAGCAGAGAACGCTACTATTGTGTAAATTTGCATGCATTTATCAGAAATAATATCAGAAGGGAAAATTTTACTATTCAACTTTAATCATTGTTTAATTAAGATTTCTCTAGATGATACCACGAAAGCTCTAAAAGAAGAAATAATTGGTTATGGAGGATTTTTCTGTTTTGTTTATTTTGAGTACACAGAACTTTCGCGCCGAGGATCCACTTCCGGTTTCCCTTTGACGAAACATTACATGGGACACGGAAGTTCTACATTACTCTAAATAAACAAGCAGAAAGTTCGAGCATAATTAAATTTTATAGTCTCTGAAATCTAGATAACTCCAGATTTTCATATAATATTTTCTCTGTAGATAAATTAATTTTTTTACTTTATCTTTAAGAGTTTACAAATCTTTAAGATCTGTATAATCTCATAAGATTTGTAAGTTTGGGTTACCTTTGTATATTCTTAGTTGTCGTAAAGTACAAAAAACCGACCGAATTCCGTTCAAGCACCTTACTGATTTTTCTTTAACGATATTAAAGTATCATAGAGATAGTAATTAATTAAAAGTCTTCAAAGTATATTTGTATTCTTCTAAGTAGTACAGTTTTTATCTTAGTATAGAAAAATATTTCTTCCTCTTACTGAGCAATAATTAAGATGAAAATCTTTATACATCAGAATACTTGAATTCACTACTTTTTCTCCCTTATTTTGGTTCAAAATTAAACACTCGTTTTGAAATTGTAATTCAAAAGAAAACTTTTCAAAGTATCATGAAAATGAAAACAGTTTCATTTTCACAATAGTATTAAATTCGCTTTTCAAAATGACTAGCAACCATTTTATAATTTTCAAAGATGACTACAGAGTCAAGTAAAGAAAACTACCCAAAGTTAGGAAAAAACATTTGCTCTTTCTTAACTTTAAAGCATTCTTTAAAGCAGTAACTTTCTTTCTCACTTGAACATGTTAAATTCCTGACAATATCATCCATATCTTTAAGAATTCAATCTTTCAAATACAAACTTATTAGCTAATCTCTGAAGAATTACCATCAGCGCATCACTTTTCACGATTGATAAGAATCTCAGTTTGACAGCATAAAATCAGTATAATGAGACAAACCATGTGAGCTATTATTAATTTCATAAATTATTACATAATAATTATGGGATGAAAGTTATCGAGAAAATTAGATCTCGAAACCATCATTCACTGACTTCAACACTCCGTTATCATGATTTCCATGTCACCAATAGTTGTTAAATAATTTTGTTGGAAGTGTATTGAAATTTGGGAATGCTGGGAGATATTTAGCTTTAGAAGGTTTCCTTTTTTCCTTATATATCATACATCCGTGCATCCAATTAAAACTTTTCTTCTAAATATCTTTTTCATTAATTATCAAAGTAGAGATATTCAGTAACTTCTCAGAAAGACCAGTCCGAAGAAAAACTACTTCATATATTACTGATTCTAGATTGCTTTAGATTCTCTTGTAACTGTGTAGAAAGATGATAAAAATACGAGCTACTTCTCTAATACAGAATAAAGACACTTACTTTGCCATAGCGCCCGAAGAATCTCTATCAAATAATTGTTTAAGTGTTGTTAATTAATTATTTTCTTCCATAGTAAACTAGACTAACGTTATTTGAATATTGCATGAAGTTTCATATGCATATTTCTTAATACTCATTGAAAAGTGAAAAGCTTTTACGCGTCTGATAAAATCATCAAATTAATTTCAGATATCTCTGAAGACAATTATTACAAAGTATTAAATTATTGGTTTGCGTTAGATGACGTTTATATCAAAACTTTTAGAAAAGCCTTTCCTATTTAATTCACATCTAGCAATCTTAAGCTGAGAAAGTTTTCTTCCGTAGTAAAATAGAGTAATACTATTTGAATATTTCATGCTATTTGAATGTTTCATAAGCAAGCCTTCTCTATTTTGAAGGATAAGCTCTAGAAATGAAAGTATATAATGTTGAATATAGTGAGCTAAAAAAAACGTTCGAAAACCCTTACCACGGATTACTAAAGTTTGGTTCGCGATCTCAAATAAGGTCAAGTTGAACTTAAATCCTTGATCTTAAGACCCTCTCAATGTTAAAAACGTCTCTCTTTTTGTCTTGATTTCATTCTTATACGATCTTTAGAATCTATTAGATAATGGTATAAAATGAAGCTAGTTTTGATTATCAGCATTTATGAGGATGTTTAATTATTTTAATTTCCTTTACAAATAGAAAAAAAAAATTTGGTGGAAAAAATCAAACAGTTTGTTATTTTTTTAAATTGTTTATTTATTTAGCATTAGACAAAAATGTACGTGAGTGAAAAATTTTGATAAACTTCGTCCAAGTCTGTATCATGTAATTTCTGAAATTACTCAAGCAAAAATAAAGAAAGAAAGTCACACAAAATTTATATTTCATCTTAGTAATTTTTCCCTTAATTTTTCCCTTTTATGTGTTTCGAGTTGATTGCAATTTAAAAATATTTCAAAGCCTTTATTTTCGCATGCTTTGATAAATCAAAAAATCAAATGCAATTTTCTAAAACTTACAGGATTTTTTATAAAGACTGAAGTATTCTTTTTTTCGCTTTATAATAATCATTCTTTTTTAAGAACAAACGAGATTCTCAGTTACCGGAAAACGACATTTCAGTTGTATTTTTGTCTGTTTTTCCTTGCATCCGTAAATAGATTAGCTTATACTTCATAATTTTTAAAAGTATTAAAAAATAAAAAAGTTCTAACCTGATTATAATCTTTTGTATGAATGGAAGAATTTCATGATTGGTTCTTTTTTAAACTTCAAAGATCCTTCTTCGTAGCCTCCCAAGATAACCCCGAAATTTTAGTTCTGCAATCCAGTAGACCTGAATGTTACAGAAAACACTAGACTTTCGAGATTTTATTTATGAGCTACGCTGGCATCAAATCTTTTGTTTACAATCCAAAACGACATTAAAGTTTTCTTATACTGAAACGATGAGGAGGAAATATGGGTCAAAGAAAACTCCTCTAGTTTCCCTTTGCTTAGAAAATATTGTTTGAGAACAAGAATACTCTATGCATTCGCAAAAATATTTTTTTCAGTCTGTGAAGTGGCAATCGATGAAGGCGAACTTTTCCTCGTTTCTGTTTCCCTTCATCATCCAAACAACTGGTTTTTCAAAAGTTTGATTGCGTTCCTTCTTTCTTTTGCAAATGTAAACAATTGCGGACAAATATTGCTTTTCTGCCACTTTAAGTAAAGCAAGGCTTGGAGGAAAAGATACTAGTTATTACCTTGTAATGATTTTTCACGTTACTTGCGTCTGTTTATTCCAAAAAAGCAATTTGCCAACATAAAAAGAAGTGTCTGCTGCTTTCTAGTTAATTGTCTTAGAAGATGAGACGGAAAGATTCTCTCTTTCCAGACTTCAGTCCAATAACTTTTTATATTTAGTTGAAAGCAAACACTGAAAGAGAAGCCCAAACCTCTCTGCACTTAAGCAAATAAGCGCAGGTTATTTAGAATCCTACTGAGATTTATCTAACTTTAAAACAGAAATTACTTGTTTCAGAGTAACAAAGGTCAAAGCGTCTGGTTGTGAGCTGGATAATACTAAAAGCAATTCAACATGGAAATTATCGTGGCTCAGCCAAATTTCCATTCTGCAACAGCTAATGTTCCGTAAATGTTGTTGCAAGTTAGAAGATTTCCAGTGTATGCGATTTGGAAGCATCGGGTAGTTGAAACGGGGGAAGGGTAAATAAACTTCATTTACACACGAAAAAGGACGAAACACAAGACACAGATGTAATTCAAATTTGCTTTACAAATTTGAAATCAGTGTAAATAATGAAATACATATCCGCCTAAAATGAAATACCAATCTCCAGCGCGTTAAAAATAATTCGTCGAGCATAAGTCTTGGAAGTTTACGTTTTTAATCCACTAGAAAATCATAGCTTAACCGAAGAAAACTGTCTTTCAATGGCTTTTTTTATATTAGAGAAGATTCTGTAGAGAAAATTGTATCTTTGCCATCTCTCTCTTTCTCTCTCATGGAAAAAAATGTTAAACAATTTTCTAAATCTTTCTTATATAGCTAAGACTGAAGAATCATTCGCAATATGGCCACATTCATCTTGAAGCAGAGATAACGTTTGGTTAATGTTGGCTTAAAATAAATGTCCCCGCTTACAATATGTTCTGCTGCCACATATTTTAACGGAGTTTTGTGCCTCCTGCATAAGTGGATCCCTTACGTCAAGCCTCATACAGCTGGACATTTTGACGAAGGTTTAACCCTTCACCTGGAGAAAGGACTGTTCTCGACCAGAAACACTTCTCTGAAACACTCTCTTTCCTCCTTAGTATTCGAGATCGCCACAAGACTAGTTACAGTAATAATATGTGTGAAAAAAGCTAACGCCTGAAGAAAGGCTTGCAGGATAGAAAAAATAGTTTTAAATAACTGCAAACAAATAATAATAATAAAATAATATAAATTAAATATAAAACAAATTCCTTTTTAAATACTAATTCAAGTAAGTATGGAGCTGCCATTTTCAAGCATACTTGTTTGAAAATTAGATGAATAATGGTAAAAAATCAAATGTGTTACAAAGAATAAGAATAATTTGTAAGCCCTTATGGGGTTTCTGAGAGCTACTACAAGTTGCCTACTCATTGCAATTATGTTTCTAAGAGGAAATATCCTTCTGAAGACCAACCACCAGCTAGCATGAATGATTGCCTTCATTTCTTAATGAAAAAAATTATGCTTTTCATGTTCATTTCATTAAGTTACCAAACAAAATCCGATGAATCGCTTCGTACATATCTAATTCTAAATTTCAGCAAATGTAAAAAGGCATCAAGATTATTTTAATTCATTGTTAATTTTATTTAGTAAATGAATTAGAAGCGATACTTAGAAATAAATCACTATAAAGCATCGTTATTAAATTAATAACGGAATTTTTTAAACCATTATAAGGCATAAAGTCAGAAGAAAATATTTTTATGCATTATCAAATAAGATCGTAACATCCACTCGCCTCCTTTGTATGAGAATTAATGAATAATTAAACTCACATTAGACGCCTAAATGATAGAACTGAATACCTCGTTCTCATTCAAAATAATTTACTTATTTGTTTTGCTTATTTCTTTAATTTCTCTTATAATTTTTAAAAAAGCTTTCTTCTATATTTGGCTAACTCATACCACATCCCTAGCATTATTAATATCCCAAATTTCTTTGCCAAAATACATATACAACATGATTATTTAAATAAAAATGATCTTGACAGAATATAAAATAAAATATTTAAACTAAAATCATTACATCATATTATCATTTAAAAAGACCTTATCTTTCTCAATAACCCATTAAATAAATACACAGCTATATGCTTTTAATTCAGAAGATTATCAATGTTCTAGTATTATTGCATAATTAAATATATAGCACTTTAAATTAACATTCTTTAGGAAAGTCCAAATTCAAAAGATTTTTCGAAAGATTTAATTTAATCCCACACTCAGTTGTATGAAGAAGATTATATTTCATACAAATAAGATAAAAGTTGTATGATTTCAAAAATTCTAAATTAGAACATATTTAATATAAAATAACCTTCAAATGACACTATAATTCCACAATTTTTAAAACTACTTTCAAAAAAGCAAAACCTTAATGGAAAAATATTTTCAAAAGCATAACTACAAATAAAATCTTTGCAAGAGAAATTTCTTATATTTTTGTTCCTTGAATTATGCCTTGGAAAAATTATGTTATTGGACACCATCCAAGATAATGTACATGCAGGGATTGCTTTTTACATTATTATACATTCAATTATTTTACTTTTGAGTAAGCTTGTTAAAAAGCTAATGTTTCATAATAATAAATTACTAGTTTCAGAGGCATTTATTTTTGAATTAATAATTACTATCGAAAAATATAAGATTTTGCTCTAATCCGCATTCAGATCAAATAGACATAAAACGCTTTGGTTCATAAGAATAAAAATAAATTTCATTCTAATATACAAACAAATGTCATTCTCAATAAATGATATAATCGCCCTCATGGTTTTTCATGTTTAGTTTAGTTATTTTAACGTCCAGTTTTAAAGCAACACGAGGTCTATTTTGGGACGGACCTCGTAGTTTTGGACCGTGGTCAGATGACGAGGACGATAACTGAGCTGGCACTCCTCTCTCCAAACTTCCGCACCACACTTTTTTTTAATTTATGTATTTTTAATTCAATGTTTCGTACAGTTTTTATTTGTGTTTTGTGTGCGGTTTGATGTGTAGTGTTGTTTGTGTGTGTTTTGTTTTTATCTTGTGGGGCTTCAATCTTTGACTTATTTATATATCTAATTTATACTGCTTTTTCTGTGTTTATTTGTTTGTTTCTTTTTCAATGCTTATATATATATTATATATCTTTACTGCTTCTTGCTTGCCCGAGCAGTTCTTAAATTTATTGCGTTAAGGATGTTTTAATACTTTATATGGAAAGAAAGAGCCTTCATTTTGTCATTCTTTATTTTATGAGTATCATTCGCCATACTTGGCGGTTGAGTACATCTAAATCAAGCTATTCTCTCCCCACCGATGTTGGTCGAACCGTGTACATACTTGTATTTAAAAGTACTGCCATGTTCGGGCAATGCCTGTATCATTTTATTGTAACTAATAAATCCCGTTCTTCACATGCTGGTGGGGCGGCTCTCTCCCCGCTGGTCATCTCCTGGCCTTCTTGGGTAGGCCGGGCCAGTGTGGACATTTTTGCACCACACCAGCGGGAGAGAATTTGACCTACGATGTCAGATTTGACGTGCACCAGACCCATATGCACGGCGAATATTTAATGGAATAGAATTACGAGCCTGGATCCCTCCGGACCCGAAGCTGGGACTTTCCCACTAGGCCATCAATGGTCCTCGGTTTTCACGTCGATTCAGCAACAATATTATATACTCTAAAATATATACTCTGAAACGTGGACGAATCTGAAATATAAGGAACATCCACACACTCCCTTGACAAATTCTTACTTTGGCACACATATATTCTAGAATTTATGTTACGTTTAGAGAGTGGGGTTCCAATTCGTGCGTTGTTCTCGTCCATGGATTAAAATCCAGAGAATAGTCCTCAATAGCGAAACATATCAATCATGAATTACGCAAATATCTTTACTTCGCATCTCTAGTATTTAGTATATCTGATAATTAGAAAACTTTGTGTAGCTTCATTTTTAGTATTTATTTTTTTATATTTAGATATTTTCAATATTTATGCAGTTTTAAGCAAATAAAAGACTGGTATCAAACCTAGCAATATTTAATTACCCGTTTTAGTATTTAGTAAATTTAATAATGACGAAATTTTGAATAAATTTATTTTTATTCTGCACTTTATTCTTTTTTCAGACGGTTCTACATTTTTACCATTTTATACAATTAAAAGATCAGTGTTATACCTAATAATCTTTGCTTGCCCATTATAGTATTTAGTAAATCTGATAATTGAAGCTTTTTTAAACTTTAGAATCTATTTTGTATTTCTTTTCTTATATAGTTCCTATATCTTTACAGATTGAAAAGATACCCTAATTTTAAAATCTTTTTATTTATAATCTTCCAAAACATATTTTAAATCTTTAATAGACTTAATTATATGAGGTAAAATTATTGTATAATTATATAAAACCCGGTTCTTCTTGGAACAAAATTGCTTTCTATTATCCGAGATATAACATCATAGAATAAGATAATTCTTAGTCCCTCTTAGGGTCTTCAATCAACAACAATGTGGAAATTTTGTCCACTTTGCAAGTAAAATCTAATGAATTCCAAAGGATAAGTTACAATAAAATTGCACCATTTTTTCCATCATTAAGAATCAAAACCCAAAGGAAACAACATAATTATGAACCGAGGTGTTGAAATTATATTTATGGACGGTTTAAAGGGCCATAAATGAAGGTTTTAATATCCCGAACAGAGTTTATCTTCGCTGTAACCACAATCACAAGGTGTGTTTGTTTCCAAATTAATATCCGCTACCCGGCTGTCCTAATAAGCAGAGGAATTTATAGGCGCTAATGCTGTATAGGGGCGATGCTCCATTGACTAATAGGGAAGTGGCAGCCTCCTCAGAGGTGCCTAGAATAACGCATCTGAGCAAGCGCTCTGCATTATCATTGCAGTCTAATTACCAACCTATAACCAGTGTTTATTTATAGAACCGTTTAGATGAATATTCCATTGGTCTATCGGGAATACATTAATATGCTAGTTTAAGCGTGTAGCCGATTACATTAATACTTGATCACCCAAGCGGATGAATTGTTTAACGGAGTTAAAGTTGGAATGCAGGCCCGGAATTTGAAAAACAATTTTTTAGAAATATTCCTCGACGTTGGAAGAGGCAGAGCTGGATTTAGATATTTCTACGCCTTACGTCGAAGCATATTCTGCGTCCTCCTCTCAAAAACGTTAATATATAATTTTCAATTTAATATGCATTGGTTTATTTTTTGAAACATATAAGCACTTTAAGCAATCTTTATAATCTTCGAAACGCATTAAATTTTTTTTATTAAAAGTCACATTTCTTAAGAAATAATATTAGAACCGACATAAATATTCCATCGAATTTCATGAAATCATCTGAAATACCGCTAGAACTTCTTTGTTCGCATTATTATAAGTGAACAGGCTTGAAGTGTCACTGACGTGGATCTTTTTAAATCTGTTTCAATGCAAAGAAGTGCAGGGGTCCACAGAAGGCAAAAAAATCTATCTCTCAATATATTTAATGCAACGAATATAAATTTAAAAAAAATCCTTTTATATGAACTTTTCAAAGTAGTAACGAAAAATTTGTAAGCATTAGGTTATTATTTCTTCTGTATTTGCGCTGTACGCCATGGCCTAGGATGGTCCTATGGGAAATGTGGCCCTGGGAATAGGAATCTAATATCTCTGAAACGAATTAATCATTTTTGTAAGAACTTGGCTCACAAACCTGAGGGATATTTCGGAATGAATATGAAGCGATACAAAAAAAGAAACATAAGCATCTCTTCATACTCACTTATAAATTCCCCTAATTTGTTTAACAATATGGATGAAAAATAAATTAAAAAACACAATTTTGAACCACAATAAAGATAGCATCTGTTAAAATGATTTAAATCCAACCTAAGAATATTTTCCTGAATGCACAACTATGATTCCAACTGCCTGACACTGTGCGATTTTTTTATTATATGATTTTATTTAACTTGTTGATGTCGAAGAAGTCTCGATTTGAAGATGGAAATTTGTGATTTAATTTCCACTCCCTTCTTGATGTGCTAGATTTTTAGAATTTTCGATGACAATGCACTATTTCAATATTTTGAAAACCTTAATCGACAGTTAATCGGTTAATTTAATAGAATTTTGATTTCATACGTATAGTTCCGCCTGATAATGAATTAAAGAAAAGAATTGAATTCAGGATACCATAATGTTTATAATAACGAACTGTAAATTATAGACTTAAAAGTAAAAATAACTAAAATAAAAAATTCTAATTAATTTTTAACACAATAACAAAAGTGTGTTTTTAAAAAATTGTTTTTATTAAATTTATTTCTAAACTTGAGCTTTGAAGATTGATGCAAAGGAGTGTAATGAGGATAGGAATAAATAATTTGAAAATCAAATTTGATTTTAAAATTTTAACTAAAATTGACTGATTGGAAAATGTAATTACTTAATTAAAATTTAATATTTTGATTAACCTATTCTCAGTTAAAATTTTACTTCTTCACTAAAACTTCATGACTGTTGTCTTGTAACATCGAAATTATTCTTATTTTATTCGCCTATTTCTTATAAATGCTTTAAGAATAGATTTAAATATTTTTGATTCGTATGCAATGAATGAAAATTATCCGAATACTGCAAACAAGTGAAACTTCAAATAAATTGAATATTCGAAACTACAATCGAAATGAAAATTTCTCATAAATGTTACCAGAATAAATAACACCCTACTATTCTCCAAGTTCAATCAAATCTTACATCTTTGCTGTTTTACTTCATTGATTTTTTTCAAATTAATTTGGCATTTTATTGTTTTATCTTGAATTATAAAGAAATGGAAATTCCCTTCGCAGTGCATTACTCTTGAAATTACGACATTACTTTCTGTCCAAAGCGATTTTCCACATTTGTATATAAAGACCTTCCATAAAGCAATAAACCGGAGTCTTGATAAATGCAGCTGTAAAAACGTCACAAATAGAAGCAGATGTTACATCAATGTTTTAAATTGAAAACTCTCACGTTGAAAAGATGAATAGCAGAAGCAACTGCAAAAGCGCTGCGTGATTAATGAAGAGGCCCAAAGATTCATCTTTTTGCGAATTCATCCCATTGATCATGCAAATAGAACAAACGATTTCGTTCCATTGGTATCTATTAATCATTCAGAAATACTCGCAATATGTGAGTTAATTATTCAGTGCTGCCTTTTGTGAAAGTTATGACACTCGAGCTCTGAAAAAATTATTTAAAATCAGAGTTATGTTTGTAAATCCGGATGTACTTGCCAAAGAACTAAAGAGTAAAGCATGTTTCAAGACAAAGCACATGAATAGTGCTAATTACTTGTTGTGTTTTATATTCTTGCTTGATATAAACAGTTTTTCTCTCTTACAGCAAAAAATATCCTCTTGAGACTCAAGGGTATAATTTTGGACCAATTTTCACAAAAATCGAGATTAATATTCTTGATTGAATTATATAACACTATATATGATAAACTTATTAATTTATATGATTTAATTTAATTAATAAATAAATTAATTAATATAAATAGCAAATATATTTAACGATACATAGTTAATAGATAAGACCATGGGACCATCCAAAGCGTTGTGAAGTGGGATTTAAGAGCTTTGAATGGAATGAAACTTTTATTGTAAATAAAGCAGAAATATCCATTTAAACGGAGTCTCAAGAAGATATATTCTTTTCAACCAAGAACCTAGTATGTCGGTTAAAATATTATACGTGTGATGAAATAATGATATATTTAGTATTAGTCAAAGTGCATCCATACATAATAAAATACGTCAAGATTTAAGTCAACAAGTAACGTGAGGTAATTTAAGGTGTGGTAACATAATGCGTAACGGTGTTTCGCAATTTCTTAAAAGTGTGGATTTTTATAGTGTTGATAAAATATATAAAATTAAATGTTAAAAAAGCATTTTTTTTACACTCGATTTATTAGGATTACTATGGGTTTGGCAAATCCAAATTTATCACAAAACTGGATCTAAATGATCAATCAGAATAAAAGTTGAAGGCTTCCGTATTAATTTTTTTCTGCCGTTAAATTTACTGCTTAATCTTCCCAACGCATTCGTGTTACTCAAAAAAGCATTTTCAACATTCCAAAAAGTATTGCAAGCGAATCAAAGTTAATGCATTTTTATTTATATTTATATGACAGTTATAAATTTTATTTGAAGAAACTATTTTTTCAGTGTCGAAAATAAGATAATATTTTCATATCAACGTTTATTTTAATAGTTATTAAAATAATCCAATGCCTCAAAACTCCAACTGCTTTAGTGTACATCATTTAAATAAAAATTCTATTAAAGTGATGAGCTTCTGAAGTTTCTTTTAGACATAATAATTAGAAGGCAAGTTCTACACCTAGATAGAGAAATGAAAATGCATCCTTTTCACTGCTTCAACCATCAGTACTATATTTTCATCCAAATATGAAATAAGCATTTTAGGCATAGTTTTTACATAAACTAACTCAAATTAAAAGTTCTCCCTTAGAATCGAAAGCCTTGATAAGTTCGAAAATAATAGCACCAGTTGAAAAGTTTAAACTCAACTAAAACTAATTTTAGACAATGTATTTAACCCTATGAGCCCTATCCCGCCTCAAACCGCCTCATTCGACACAGGCCAGATTCAGGCCTGGGTGAATTTTACGGAAGAAAATTAGTTCCTTTCTTTGTTGGCAATTGGTTATGCAACCGAGGGTGTTTCCTCCTGAAATTTCTGTAGAGAATAGGAGGATTTCATTCTGATTTCATGAATGAAAATTTACTCCAGTTTTTGAAGCACTTGAATTCTCACTCTAGCCGGGTTCAAAGAGTTAATTTAGCTCTTTTATTGTTTTTTTATCAACTAAAACTTTTTGCCGTTCCCGCTTGCTTCGTTCTCTGTAACACGTTAATAAGATTAAAATTTAAATAATTTTATTTCTAGTTGTTTTCAACTGGAAAACAACATTTTTGCCAACAATATATTAAAAATATATTTATTATCATTTTAATGCGTTTATTTTTCGTATTTTCAGTATGATCTATCTGACACTTATCGATATGAAACACGAGAAATTATTAAGAAAGATCATAGTCCACAAAAATATTTTAATTACAAACGCTTAGTTTAACAATTCTTATAAGCATACTTAGTTAAAATTAATTTGAGACTCTTTTTAGGATCAAGAAATAATTTTTCTTATAAAGTTTCATTTTTTTTTTGTGTTTCTAAATACATTATCTAAAATGGTTATACATCACTATCCAATTAAAAATTCCAATTTGAATTTGAAATTTAATTCGAATCTGGGATTATCTCAGAAATGCTTTTAAACTTATTGATAAATATTTGGCAGTCATCCAGAATTCTTAACATGAAAGGTTCTCAGAAATTAATTTTAGCAAACTTTTACTTTTCTTCATTGCAATAAAGACTCGCTCTAAATACAACAGTACTTTATGGCGTTAGCACTAGCGTTAGTACTTTTTAATCTTACTATACCACAGAACCTATTTCCAAAACATTAATTTTAAGTGAATTCTTACATTTTGATGAGAAAACAAAATCATCACCTTCAGATGTCTCTCTTTCTCTCTCTCCTTATAACTATTTCAATTTATTTTCTAAATTGCGACAACTAAATTCAATTTTGCGTATTTTCATACTTTTCGAATCTACTCTCTAATCTTGAATTTTAAATTTATCAATTTATTACATTTCAGAACAGCTGCTCTCCTGAAAACTGACGACAGTTTAAAATAAGTATCTTTAAGTCAGTTCCCAAATGTTTTGATCTTTTAGCTTTCAGGTTAGAAAATTTAGTTTTTAAAGTGTTTCAACCGATCAGATTTGTATTTAATTATATCTCTGATATCTTAAGAATACTTTATCGATGTTTGTTTAAGAAAATATACATATAAATGCCAACTATCTGAACTGAACCTGAAAAACGGAAAAAGATGTCTCCGCCTCTAGAAGGGTTAAATCTTTCTACATTTGGTTTGGTTTGTTTGTTTATGGCGCAAGGACCATGGATTCGATCAAACTGCGCCAATCTAAGGATAAAAGTCTTAGCAATTTAAAAGTATATAAAAATTTAATAACAACAGATGTAAAATGCACTCTGAAATATTAACATAATTTAAATGCGTGGACAAAATTTAATGTACTTTTGGAATGTAAAAAGATTAACATGAGGCCTTTTATCAAGTAAGAACGATAATAAAACTGACGTCGCTTGAAAAGATTGCAAACTCTAAGCATTGAAATTTGTGCATTCTGGTAGTATACGGCGGACGGACATATTGCAATTATATAGCGAGCACATTAGTCCTTGTTCTCCGAGCAAAAAATGAAAATGAGTATGTCTGGTATGTCCAATGCGCAAACAAGTTAAAAGTGTATCCGCTTTCCAGCTTGTAAGAGAGGGCCAAAGTTGCAGGTTAGGGTTTAAAACATAAAGCTTGTTGTTAGTTTCTGAATACCACTGTCCTACCATTTAGAATAAAGAAACATTTTTATGTGCTTTCCTAATTCCCTAACATGGATAGTGATATTAATTAGGACCACTGCCGATTTTTCAGCCTTGTCTGTCTGCTCGTTACCCACAGTCGTAACATGAGATGGTATTCAACATAATAAAATATTAAAACCATGGGCTGCGAGTTTGTTTAAACGATTTAAATCTTCCTACCTAAATTGCTTAGCTGATTTCCCTCATAAATTCGAATTAATTTCTTTTCTACATCATCATATATGGATCCATAAACAATGAAAGGAAATCTATGAATGACTTCATTTTCTTCGAAAGGATTGCAAATCTCTTGCATATGAATTCAACACTTGCAGTGATGAATAAAGGCATCAAGAATATATGAGAACCCTTGCAGCAAACAAAGAGTTTGATAGTTCCCAGCCATATAACTTTGGGTCGTATTTCATTCCAGAAATAAGACATGATAAACAGATGAGCTCTTGAAATAATATAGACGGTTATTACTCTGCAATGAATTTGAGAGAAACTGGCAGCAATTATCTGTTATACTGTGTGAATCGATGATTCCATTCAGATCTTTTGTATGAGTGTCCAAGTTACTCATAATGTCACATGATGTCTGAAGACATGAGGTAGTATAAACATATAAAAGGAGAAAATGAAGTATAGGTCTTGACCTGTAACTTGGTCCAAGCATATTCTCTACTTCGTCTGTTCCTTGTGCTCCAAATGCCTTGGCAGACTCAATTCTCTCCGTATGAGAACCCACTGAATTTCTGAATGCGTGGAAACACGAAGCATTTTGTGCATCTATTCAATGTTAACCAATTTTTCCCTTAAATATGGGATCAACATAGAAGAGTAACATTTTTGAACACTGTAAGTGGATTCTACGACAAATATTTTTCCTCCTGAAGAATTATAGAAAGGAGAGAAAAAAATAAAAATAAAAACAGCAACAACAATTAACACACAAAAGTAAAATACTGAAACAGTCTGCAATGAATGTCTTAATGGCTGCTGGAAGCGAGAAAAGTCTTTCTTAATCTGGTGACATCATGTCTTCGTTCATGTAAGATCTTCATAATATTCATTCGTCGTGCCAGGAATCTGGGAATCTGTTCTAAACAATATTTTCACACCATGTCAATAGATGTTCAGCACTGGGCTTCATAAAATGAATATATATATATATATATATATATATATATATATTAATAATTATGTAATTAAAGTTTTTGTTTTATCAACTTTTAAATAATGGTTTTCCCGAAAACTTTGTGCGACGGTATTTCAAGCAGTGAATCGGGGGCTATTGGCAAAGCCTTTTTCTCCTTTTCTTCCTTTCTTTGGCATCACCAATAACTGGTTTGGCGTCCATTTCCTCGTGCTTCTCACAGACATGTTTGCTTATTCCTGGCGGTGGTAAGCCTTTTTCGCTTTTATTTTATTTTTTTGTGAATACTACTATTTTATTTTTATTTTATTCTAGGTCTTTTGTATTCGGATTTTTTTGCTTTTGATTTTTTAAATCGTCTTCAATGTATTTGTCTTTTATTCCAGAATTTTTCCATTTTTAATTGTCTTGTGCTTTTTGAAGGGATGGCGGCATATTTTAACGGGTTTTCGTTTGTCGCTAGCAGAAAAAAGCGCACATTAATATCATAAGCGAGCTTCTCTCCCTGACGAGCGGCTCGCTATGATATTTCTTCAATTTTTGCTGCAAAAGTATACCGATACTCTATGTGAAGCAAACAATCTTGCATTCCATTCAATTTCGCCAGATGATGTTAATAAATTTTTTTATCAGCGCCTCTGAAGACCGTAATCAAAACATAGGTAATTATTAATATATTGAACACATTTTATCACACCGAGTAGTTTTTTATCATGTATTATGATCAATTTAATTGAATATTTCATTTTCTGTTTGCACAAGCTACTTGATGCCACAGAACGCAAGAAAAAGACTAAATCACATTCCGTCATTTGGTAAATTTTCTTTGCTAACAAAAAAATATAATAGCTGAACTTCATCAAAATAAAATATTTAAAAGATTTGCACATTTTTCAGGAAGAAATACATGTTAATTGATCCCATTTTGAACACTGAAACATAAACGAACTGTTTATCTCTATCAGTCTTCATTGGTTCTTTCACCAATGAAGATGCTGCTGCAGTAATTTTAAGAAGCTCAAAACTTATTAAGTAATTAAAATCCGTTTACGTAGCAGGGATTCCATTAAGAAATATTAGAAAATATCTTATAATTAAAAGGCTTTTCTCTCAAGTGAGGCGCTTCTTAAGTTGAGAAAATTTAAGTGCCTCGATCAGCACTTAAATTTCCCTGAGTTATTTGGTTCTCGAGATTCGTAGCTGACGTTGTCCTGTTGTGCCTTTAGAATATGCACTTTGGAAGGAATTAATATTCATCGCTTTTGAGAATGAAGCATAATATTTAAAAAGTAAATTTATCCAGTTTTGAAACAGTACATAATCACAAGGCAATTAATATGAACACAAGATTCCAAATTTTACTTTGGTTGAATCAAATACAATGAAAGTGCTTGGGATTTATTTACATAAAACCAGAACCTTTAATTTTTATAATATTAAATTTGAAAAATAAAGTCTCAGAAAAAACTAATATCAATGAACAGGAGAGGCTACTTTTTCCAGAATAAAAATCAGAATTTGTTAAATTTTAAATAATTTCGATTTGCACCTATTTTTTTATCCCAAACATGCTCTTGGCTCTTTTTTTAATTGATGAATATGACACTGTTGCCCCTTAATTCTATGTTTTCTGTTTTTGGACACACATTGATTGTTGTCTATAGTAGCCCAATGTCCCAAATCAGTGGTGAACAGACTATTTTTACTTCCGACCACCTCACTCTGTGTAAATTTTTTTATTTTTTGTTGTCAAATAAATTTCTTTAAATATAACTACCCGAAAAGATCTTCTTGTGACAACCAGAGAAGTCGCGACCCACAGTTTGAACACCACTATATCTAAAACTTCAACTTCAGAAAGTCTTCTTTAATTAGTGAAAAGCTCAAGATCAAATAATAAAATTTGATAAAATCTAAAACATGTATAGTAAAGACTAATGGAAAGAATGGATCTAAAAAAGATTTCTTAGAATTAAAAAGTAATTAAAAAGTATTTTATTTCGTTGTAAATTTATTGATTATTTATTTTAATACTTTAATTGTTTATATTATAATTAAAGGTATTCATTGACATTAAAAACACTATTGTTTACCCAAGTGTTGAATCACATCTTGCACACACATTTCTAGGAAGCTATAAATGTAACATACGGCGTCTAGACTGCCAAGGTAAAGAATAAAAAAGTACTTTCCGTCCAGGAATTTCCAGGAATTTATTCAAAGGAATTGTAAAGCATAAAAATATATCTCTTGTGATACAAAAATATTTTTATGTTTAGCATACATAAATTCACAACCCATATTTTTCGTCTATCAAACTTTTAAATGCTTTATTACCTTTTGAAAACAACATATTAAACACGCTATTTTTCATGTTACACTGCTTTTCGAAATCCTCAATTTCACTTTATTGCACACAAAACAATCTGATGTTGAAAGTTTTTTTAAATTTTCTAAATTTTCTTTTCCAATATTTAAAAACATTACGTTAAGTTACATTCTTAACAACTTTCTATTTTTAAGAATATAATCTTTTATAAATGAATTTAAATAATATTCAAATACAAATTCTCCATCACTGATGAATGATGTTCATCATAAATATTTTGAATAACTAATTCAGCACGCATTTCACTTTCTAATAAAATCATTCGAATTTCATTTCTAAAGTTATAAAATATGTTGAAACTTATTCAAAAATGCGGATTGCAAGTTAGAACAGAAAATGTAAACTACAATGGACTCAATTCATGCTCATTGGACAATTCAATAGTCCAGTTTAGTCAATTAAGAAGCATCAATTTAATTTTGAAATCCTTTGCACATTTTGCATGAGGAAAAGGGCATTTGGGACGCATAAGACGTTTTAGTTTGATTAACTATCGCCTCTGTAGTTACATAAGGTTAATACAGCATTCTGGGGCGCATCTTGGAATTTTGAAGCTTGTTCTGAGGACGAGAAAGACAGCACTGCCGAGGCCCCCCCCCCTTTAAAACTTTTACCCCGTACTTCTGAGAAGATGTTTGACTCCGGAAGATTCAATGCGCACCAAATTGGCATACATGCCAGGTCTTCTGTCGAACTGGGAATCCAATTCATTAATCTCTGATTCCGATTCTCAGATTCTAGTACCAGATTATTGTATAAATGACATGCGCAGTTACGCTTGTCATGTGACTGTGACGACTTTACAGCAGAAAAGGTTCCCAACCTGTGGTACACGTATCCCTGGTGATACGCGAAATCAAACTTGGGGTGGAATGGAAACTAATGGTGGAACACGAAAACATAAGGGATTGCAAGTGGGAATACTTGCCAGAGTCGCCAACTTTGTCGCCAAGTCGCCAAAATGGTCGCCAAGATTAGCATATCAGGGAAGCAACTTTACAGTCTGTAACACTATGTTATATTTACAGAACAGAACACCACTTCATTCCCCTGCGACTATAACCTTTTGGTTATTTAAACAGTGTAGCGGGCATGAAGTGGAAGAGACATCGGAAGACGCTCCTAAACTGTCTAGAAAATAAAGATGAAGGCAGAGAGATGAAAAAAAGTTACAAAATACAAATCTAAAAATCTGGGATAATATACAGAAAAAAAGTAATATCATATAAAACCATATGCAAACAAAAACTGTAAACAGGAAAGAAATATGAGAATGAAGTGTACAATATCCACAAACAAGAGAGCAAAAAAAAATCCTAATCAAATAAAGAAGTCCACAAAAACAAACTAAAATGTGAGTGTTAAAGCACATGTGTGTCTGTTCTGTTGATTGTTCTTTTCTCCATAAAGTGGAAGTTTTTCTGTGTGGAAGCGGATATTTACACCGAAATTGTAGATCATGCCAAATTTTGACTCAAAACTGACGGTCTGTTTGTCTATTTCCATAATGTGAACAAGAAAAATTAAAACCGCAACAATCTAGAGCAAAGGTTCCCAACCTGTGGAACACAAAGGACCATTTGGGGGTACGCGAAATCAAATTTTTAATGGCGGAAAGAAGAAAACATAAGGGATTAAAAATGTTACAGAATTTTGTTTTCCCAAGCGAATGCTTGCTATTTAATAACTGTACCACTTGAATAGTTGATGATTACGAAGTGCCATTTTTAGCTGTCCTTATACAGGGTGTCCAACAAAGGACTCCCTCATTTTAAAATTAAATAACTCGGCAACGGAGATCGATAGAAGAACGAAACCAGTGATATGCTTAGTCTGAAAGCCGTAAAAATCTGATACAAAAGTTTCAAAATTAGTTATAAATGTTGCCGACAGGTGGCGCTGCAGGTTGTAATAGCTATTCAGAATCCGATAAGAAATCTATAAACTGTCCTTGGCAAGCACGAGAAATGCCTAATTTGAATCGATTGTGATGTGATTGCAACGATTACTTGCAAATGACAATTTATAGCTTTCTTCTCGAAATCTGAACTGTGATTACGACGTACAGCGCCACCTGTCGGCAACATTTATAACTAATTTTGAAACTTTCGTATCAAATTTTTACGGCTTTCAGACTAAGCATATCGCTGGTTTCGTTCTTCTATCGATCTCCGTTGCCGAGTTATTTAATTTTAAAATGAGGGAGTCCTTTGTTGGACACCCTGTAAGTGAACGCGAAATTGCTACAATACTGCTTGTATTTGTTTTGCAGTTGAAATAATACTATTGTAAAAAAGGAATAAAATTTAAAAGAAAATCTTGCAAATGTTATTAATTCGAGTCATTTGACTCTTAAGCTGACTTAAATCCTTAACATTATCGATAAAATCTTCTTTGCATAGACGGATGGTTCAGAGGAGAGAGAGGTGGATATGACAGTAGGGAATACGCGAAAATAAAAAAGAACAATCAAGGGGTACGTGAGGGGAAAATGGTTGGGAACACCTGCTCTACATAAATATATTCAAACTTCATCCAACAATTCACTCAAAGTCAGATAATAATTATATGCCAGCACTGATTATAAAAGAATCTGCCCTTCACCTTAGATAGAACACTATTATTATTATATTTTCCTTTTCAGTTGTTTGATATTCAATATATATCGAATAATCTGAGAAGAAAGCTCGAGCATGTCAAGCATAGTATTTTAACAAACGCAATTTTAAACATTCCGTAGCTACTGTTTCGATTAAATGGAATCACTTCAGCTGTTTTGTCAGGCCTGAAATTCTTCCATAGAATTTTTTGCTGATGTCCGCATGTTGGGAATCTTTAGTGACTCTCCAAGGACGTCTTTAATAGACAAAATGTCGTCTTTTATTCAGAAAATTCATTGAAGGATGTTGTTGCGTGCTTTAATGTCTTTCGTGTTCCCGAAAGGATCCAAAGTATTAAGGAAAAGAGAAAAATGCACTGGTATTTATGAATGGATCTTTGCAGTTTGATGGAAAAAGGACATCACAAATATGTGACTTTGGATTTGAAAGGAATGTGATGACAGCACGCCATGAATTGCTCAATATATCATCAAAGAACAAAGTAAAAAAATTAAGCCTCAATTTTATTATACATAATTCTTTCTACAGACAGGAAATTGGTGAACATTTCTCCTGGTTCAGTTTAATTATACTAACGTCTTGTTTCGAAGCAATACGAGGGTTGTCTTAGGACTGTCCTCTAAATTTTGACCCGCGGTCATATGAAGCGGACGACACCTGAGCTGGCACTCTTCTCTAAGCTTCATAACCACGCCGGCGAGAGGATGTTTGAACCAGTGCTAATTTAGCGTGAACCAGGCTCACATGCACAGCGAATCGGGTTTAGAACCTGGAATCCAAGCGCCAAAACCGAGTCCTTACCACTACGACATGGTGGCACTTGATCTGGGACGTTCCGCAAAGTATTACAAAGAATCCTGAGAATTTTTCACGTTGTATAGAGTCACTAAATTCATTCATTCTAGAAAACTTACTATTGCCAACATTTTCCTACTACTTTCGCAATTTTACTGCGATATTTCCTCCTATAATAAACAAAAACGATCCTACAGACCACATTAAAGGAGTTACAGACATAAAATCGGACCCATTTAATGTCTAAAAGCCTTAATTAATGTTGTAACAGCAATAATTATAATAGCCACAGTGAAATAAGCTAGACATAATTTCTCACTTGGGAGAAGTAATAAAACGAGATAAAAGATTCTGTCAGAACTCTAAAGGATTATATTTTCGTAGTTGGTAATCAAGAAATTGCTTGCGTTCATATTGTAGAGGCATTTCTCTTGTATATTCTGCAGAAAGCACACTTGGAATGTAAGATCATACATAATTCGCAAACTTCTTTGGATGAAAATAAATAGTGAGACTTTTAAATAATATACTTTTTAGTTTAGTTATAGCAACACGAGAGCTATTTAAGGACGTACTTCGTGATTCGGAACCGTGGTCAGATCAAGAGGACGGCAGATGAGGTGGCATCCCTCTTTTCAAACTCCCGCGCCACACCAAAGGGAGGAGATACGATCCTCAACGTCAGATCCACGATTCTCAATGTCCCCTTAGTCGGTGCCTACATGCAATGCGTATTTTCGGGTTTCGAACCGGAACTCTTCAGACCCAAAGTCAAGACCTTAAAAACTGAAACCTCTTTCAGGTTGTTTTCAGTATTTTTAAAATATTAGGTGGAACATTCTAATTACTCTTTAATGTCCTGTTCCCATGTGAATTTAAAGTTCATGCCTGAATTTAACATCGAGCAGTGTCAGTAAAGACTTAAGGAAGAGGCGTTCATGAATTTGGTTGTTTTCTTAAATTAACGCCTGGACGTCAGAACATGAGGACGGCCACTCTCCATTCACACTGCACTAATATGAGGACATCCTTAATATATTCAAATATCATCCAACCTGCCATCATATGACTTTCAAGCCGAAACTCTGCAGCCAGATCACCTCATCCCTAAAAGAGCTTGATATTGTTGCAAAAGTCTTTCTGTAGGTGTATGGTGTAAAGAGTCCATCACACAGGATAATGGAGAATTAAGGTTTATTCACAAATATGCAGGAAAACACGTAGCACAGGTAACAGGAACAATAGATCTTGCACAGATGAACAACGTAAACAGATAACAATTCACAGGTAATAACAGTTCAGAACTTTGAGATTTAGCGACACAAACAGTCAGAAAATCACTAATAACGACAATGACAGCACTTTTAATAGCACTCAGCCCCCCGCTTCCTAGCTCGCACTGCAGACGAAACTCCAACGTTGTTCTAGAACGGTTAGAACTCCAAAGACGTTCGCGCTCCAAGGCGATCCCAGTCGATCAATATTCCGTCCGTCATCCAAGCTCTCTCCTTATATAGTCTCCCGCGGCAGGCCGTGACGTCACATGGAATCATCTAGTACATTCAAGCGTATCTCCTCTGCTAATAGAGATATCGAGAAGATTCCAGCACCTTTTAGATCCCATATTTCGTCGCTAAAGTCGCCAAATTTGTCGCCAAGGTTAGGAGTCCAGACGTGGCTGCTGTCGATCATCTCATATTTACCCCTGTAAAACTCTCTTCCCAACCATAAGGCTCACATTGCTGGGAAGCGACTTTCCGTGTTTGTAACAATATAGTTATTTTCATTTTAAAAGTCATTAAATTAAATGATTTATAAGACAACATAAAATTAAGTATCAAGCAGAAAAAACTTTTAGCTCTGCTATATTGACACGCCATTTGAATCACATAGTTTCTCTAAAAGTACCGTAGAAATTCATAGAGAATACAAAACAATAATTTGATTGTATAGATGACACCAGTCCTTAAAGTTTTCACAACTTTCGGAGGGCAGTATTAAACATTCCTATGATATGCTGAGTCAGCTGATTCCAAAACCTCTATGAAACTGCAAATAAATGATACAGGAAGCATTTTAAAAGTTCATTAAGAGCAAAACTCAAATGAACTGCTGACGTTCCATCTACCCCTTGCATCACTGGCCCTCCTTTTCCAAAAATAACTCATCGTTTCGTGAGCTTTAATAGTTTAACTGCGTTTGGAAAAATATCTCCTGGTTCCGAGGAATGGGTAGTCATCAAATACAGAGTTTGGCACGCAAACTTCACATTCTGGGGCAAAAAAACTTTGTTTCCAAAGCAGTCGAAGCGAATAAGTCGGCATACCCGCTGCAACTCCCATGTCGTTAGCACCTGGAACCTCTGATGAGACTATTTTGGAGTTTTAGAGCATGAGAAGTCTTTACCGAGATGTACTAAAAGTAGGCAGGGTCTGAGATATTGCAAAATCGCAAAAGTTTGATTTCTTAATCGAGAAGATATTTCTGGCAAACAAGCATAAACATTTGTTAGTTATTAAACCTTCAGAAACAAGTTTGAATTTTTTCATTTCATTCTATTAATTGCTGAATTTTGTCGACTAGTAGTACCTGGTTATCTGAATATTCCCTGTTGAATAAATTTTTAACATTACAATGCATCATATGCTTGCATTAATCACTTTTAGGAAAGGTGCGTGCATCATAAATTCAAAACATGAAGCAGCCAGTGAACCACAAAAACTCCTATTGTAGTTACAATACTTCTTCCTTTATTACGTGGAGAGTATAAACTTATTCTCTTGCTTAAGGTAAAAAGTATTTCCTTCTGAAAAAAATTTAAAATAGGTTAAGTTCGTCAATAGTGCTAGATAGCAGGATATTAGGTAATTAATGCTCATTCAGTTGGAATGGGTCTCGCTTTTCCGAGTTTTCATGGTGAAATCTTGAATAGATTTTGCCGACTTAAAACCCCTTTTTGAAGTTCAGATTTACGTAAAAGGCAAGAAACAAATTATTGGACTTAGTAAAATCTGCATGCTGATTCTTACAGTTACTATTTTCAACTTTCTCTCGATTGAAATATTAAAATCAAAAGATTATTAAAATCAAATGTATAAGAAAATAATGAAAATATAAACTAAATTTGGTAATGGAATCAATTGCCAATAAATCGCTATCCTCTCAAAACGCGTATTTTCTTCTTCAAAGAGTTTATAGAAAAGTCTCATGGTTTTGTTAGCATCTTCTCCATAAGCTTAATCAGTTCGCATGTCTGTATTTTAATGGATTCAAACCTTGATTGGACAATTCATCCCAATGGTATCGCAACTTCCGGCTCTTGAAAGTTCATTAATTTTACTAATGGTATCTGAGGTGCCGGTACATTCTCGAATGAGCCTAATTCTTATCCAAGAATGATCATTAAAAAGAAAACTAAAAAGGTTTTAGTCTCATTCTTCAACGTGTTAATAGAAATTTACTGCGATGCTCTTATATCTTGAGTGTTTAAAGAAACTGTAGTCTAAATTAAATGAAATAGAAATCATGGTTGTATAGGTTAGCGAGACGATTTAGCTAAATATTATAACTCTATGTTTAAGAAGTATATATACGTGTTCACGAAATATGGCCTCCTTATCTTTCAATTCTACATGCAGGTTTCACGTTCGATTCGTTCTTCGTATATTTTATTTCAGATTTAATTACGCTATAATTATTAGCAAAAGTCACTTCTATTAAATTCTTATTAACAATAAATCATTACAAAAAGACACGCATGAATTTTAAGGTAACCCTCATTCAAATTATACGTATTCCTTTATTATTATATTGCAGTATTTTGATAGTTTGACCACATAACAAAATCAAAGTTTAATAGTGGTATTTTAAAGTCAATTTTATTGAAATAAATGACTTTGGGGCTATTAAAATGTTTATATAAACATAGCTTAAAACATTTTAAGCTAAATGCGCGTATTATCACCTCAATACTCTTGATAACCATAAACGAATGAATTATTCCGACTAGCCTAGGCATGCGGATACCCTGAATGACCCAGCCTGATGATACATAAAATGTCCTCCGTCAGAGGAAACGATTAAAACTGCGACTATTCACGTATTTAAATTCAACTATTCTTCTTTTATGCATTCGTTAAAAATACAACAAAATCATGCTGAAGCAATTTCTTGAGGGGCAATTTACAGTTCAACAGAGATATCGCCTTGCGTCTTCTGCACCGACAGAGCACTCGAAAGCCCTCGAAGTTTGCTGACACAACTTTTTTTGGGGTCGACCGACAAAGCCAGGCGACCTTCCAGCGTCAACGACACGACGGTGAGAGGACAATTTTGGGGACTTGGCATCGCACCCAATCTGCCAAGTTCATCCTTTATTTCTAAGTATCGAGAAAGACACTTTTTATGGCACTCGGCTCCAGTTATCAACAAGTGGATGCATGCTTTAGTGCATATTCAGCTTGTACGTGTAACTCAATGAATGGCACTGCTGCTTATTGTTCAACCAGTGAAATTTTTATTTATTTATTCGAGATAAATAATGACTAAATATTTACTTTCTCCTTAGCTAAGTAGTGCCAAATTATTTGTTTTATTTCATGTGTATTTTTGGCACGATATCTATATTAGGGGGGTATTAATTCATTTTTCTTACCATATGAAAGTGAATCTAGATAAGGTTCATACAACATATATGCACACATATACCCTTTCTCAATAAAACACACTTAAGAAACATTGAAATTCTGGAGGTTAAAGAAGAAAAGATAATAAATCTGAAACCTAATGTTGCCCATACAAATCCTCGCTTAAAAATGCCCTACTTATTTTAATACAAAATAGGAAAGTGGATAATGATTTTAATTTATTTACCTGTTTTACTATCATAGTCTAAGTTTATTATTATTGATTCATGGGGAAAGTTATGAGTTAAGATTTAAATTCATCTTACTAACGCCCCATTTCTAAGGCCGTCGAAACTAAGTTCGCATTTTTAAACTGCGCTCACACGGTGATCGTTGCGCCTAAGCTAGACATCAATCTTCAAAATTTCATACCGAACACTGAAACGAAATGAATGTTAGAGGAAGTTTACCAGAACCAGATTTAATGCTTACTGATTCCCATTTCCCAATCAGAGCTAGTCTTCCATGAAAATGAAATATCTTATCATTACTCTGAGAGTTACTAGACACCACCGAAATATTTCTAGAGCAATATTTAGTTGCACACCGTGAGTGGTAATTTTTTTTGGTAGACCTGAGATTTCTATCCCCTTTTATCCAAATTTTACTCATCCAATTCCAGGATGTAAATCCATTCTATTGATTAAAATGATTCGTGTAATATCAATTCGTTGTATTTCAACAAAGATTTGCACAGTTATCATTCTCCGGAGGTCTTTGTTTAGTTAGAGTTTTGAAGCTACACACAGGATATAAGTTGGAACGTACCTAGTAATTTCGAATAGTTATCAAATTACAGAAACATTACCTAGAGCAGCATCTCCTTCTCCAATTGTTAACACCTCAGCGATGTGGTATATTAAATCCATAACAGATTTAACGTGAGCCAACATAGTAACATACACAGGTGGCAAGGATCAAGGTTCGAAAGGCGATTTCATCAAAGATTTACCGTGGGCCTGATGCCCGCTAAATCTGGTCAGAATGCCCTGTGACTAGCGAGATATGGAAGTTCTGAGAGAGGAGTGCCGATCATCTGAGAGAAGAGTGTTTTCCTCGTCATCTAACCGCGGTTTAAAGTGACGAGACGTATCCCAAAAGTGCACTAGTGTTGTTTAAAACTGCATGATGATATAACTAAATTACACTAAGCCCATTAACGTAATGTATCGTCGGTAAAATCAGGTATCAAACAAGCAATCAGCTGACTCCGAAGGTGAGGCTCTGCCTGTGGGCAGTCGCCGTCCCTTTTTATCTGATGGCAAATCATTTGCTAATGTAACGAATTTGATGTTGTTGCATTCACTGACGAGCACCTTTTTAGGGTATTTAATTTGTTTAACCAACACAAGGTGATGAATATATAATCATTGGCAAAGGAACTCCAAAAAAAATCGCAACTGATGATGAATGAAAGGGAAATTCTAGCCAAGATAACTTCTGAGAGGAACTTATCCACATTTCCGTTACTCACTATCGTATGGAAAATCTTACAATTATACCAACATTCAGTAGAAATTTTTGTTCAGTCGATCATTCGATGTTTCATTGCACTAAGGCTTTGCCTTGAGAGATCACATCAAAACGTGAATCCAAGTTCTTTCCTGCTGTAAGAATATGAATATTTCTACTAAATATAAAACGGGGTAATAATTATAATCAGAA
>BGPR01000434.1:341864-373249 GCA_013235015.1 Araneus ventricosus | reverse complement strand
TGATCATCATCAATTTCAATTGACATGTAAATCATTATTTGATCACTCATTAATTGCAATCGATCATCATTGATTGCAATTGATCTTTCAATTGACATGTAAATCATTATTTGATCAATCATTGATTGCGATTGATCATCATTAATTGCAATTGATCATCATTAAGTGCAATTGACATGTAAATCATTATTTAATTAATCATTAATTGCAATTTATCATTATTAATTGCAATTGATCATCACTAAGTGCAATTGACATGTAAATCATTATTTAATCAATCATTAATTACAATTGGTCATCATTAATTTCAATTGACACGTAAATCATTAAATGATAAATCATTAATTGCAATTGACATGTAATTTGAAATTGAAATTCACGTGGCAACAAAGGAAACAGTTTTATCGCTTAAACACTTTTCAAGTGAATAATCTAGAAGTTCTCATTATGGCATAAAGAGAAGTTGTGAAAGTATTTGCTCTCGAATTCTAAAAACTACACCCAGAAAATTGGGAAAATAAATATTTGCTTAAAGAATTCAGAAATACAAATATACCCTTTGAGAAGAATATGCAAGCTTGAAACGAGCTTTTCTCTGTGGCGAAATTTTCAACTCACTATTGATAAGAAATTTTGAACACGGACTGAGATATTTCAAGATATATATCAAATGCAAAATATCTTTTATATTTTTACTGTAAATATTCAAATATAAAATTGTTCTCAAACATGTAACTATCAATAAACTTTTATACGCATGCATAAAGAATGATCTGACAATCTTCATACATCAAAGACACAGTTTTTCAGGCGAAAAAAAAATTTAATCTTACAAAATATTCATGGATAGTTTGCATTTCACAGCAGTTATGCAATATAAATATTTTTTTTTTACTTTTTTTATAGTCGTATGCCTATGCAGATCAAAATGGCTAGAGTTAAGGGAAGAAATGCTTGTTGAAACTACATTTTAATAAAGTGCAATAGTTTAATAACATATTTCCTTTCTTAATCATATTATGTTATTTAATGACATTATATCATTATTTTTCAAAAATGAGTATATTTCGTTTACTAATTTTTCACATTACTATGATATCGAAGACAAATCATTATGTATCCCAGTCTAACTACTATTTAGGGGAAAGTCGGGTAAGATGGCGACCTATAAGCTTTGGGAATTTTTCCTGACCTCAATATTCTTTGCAGAAGGATTATTGTTTCGGCAAAATCTTCTTCGAGTCTTTATTTTAAAGTTATATTTTTTTAATTTTTATTTTCAAATTTGAGATCCCAAAATTTCATTTTAGAAAAAAAAGACATTTTCGTCGTCTCACCCGACTGTGCGGGTAAAATGACGAACGGTGTCGGGTAAGATGACGAACTGAGATAACAATTTAATTCAACATCCGTATGCTTTCAAAAAACTATTTAAAACTGTTGAGATCACACCTAGATCATAACAAATTGCACATAACAGAAAACAAACATAATTGGACTAAAGTAACTGCACAAAACAAATGAAATATTATCAGTCGAAATTTGAGATTCAATACTTAAGAAACGAAATCAATTACAAAACTCGCATCGCCATGAGCTTGGATTTTGTCCCAGCCGATACAGGTGGAATAGGGCCAGAGCATGCACACAAAACATTGGAATCCCAATTCCGCTTTTCCTTGCTCACTGCAAATGATGCATTCTTCATTATCGAGGTCCTCTGGGTCCACATTGTCATCAGCGTCAATGTAAGGAAGTTCAAATGAATGTATTGAGTCTTCAGCCTCAGAACATTAGAAGTCGAGGTGTCGCTTAGCTACTTTCTTCTTTTTTGTAGAGTTTTTAGCAGGTTTGTTGCGTTTAGTCTTAAACACTTCGGCCCTCTTCAACTGTCACAGTTTTCGTTTGTCTTCTTTTTCCTCTATCTGCTTTTTAATGAGGTGTTCATTTTTCACTGGAATGCCAGTGATTTGCAGGAAGGGCAAGTAGCAGCCAGGTAGCACGACGAGCTCATAAATTAACGCAGAGGGGTTCGTCATCTTACCCCCACCTAATTCGTCATCTTACCCGACTTCGCCTTTTTATTAAAAAAAACATTGAAGGTTATCAGCTGATCAGAAAAATTAAAATAACGCATTATTAAAAACGTTTTGATTAGCTCTTTACGAATATCACATGTACAAATCAAAACTATTTACTCCGTGGACGTTATCCCTTACCAAGCAACAACCAAAAGTTGCATAGGATCAACTCAAAAACACATTACCGTGTACTGTGAATCACTAATAACCGGGTGGAATCTTTTGGTGTGACACGGGTAGCTGATCACTACGGGTCTCTGATGATGCAGAATCGGGGCATTCATCCAGGGAAATTTTCGAGAAAAATCCAATTCGTCACCTTACACTCTTCGTCGTCTTACCCGACTTTCCCCTACATCAGTAAATTAGTTCAGAAAAAAATGGTTTCAAGGTTTATTTATTTATATTAACGTCTCGTCTTGAAGCAACAAAAGTGCTATTTTAGGATGGACTTCGTTATATTGAATAGTTATCAAATGATGAGGATGAAACCTTATCCATCACTTCCTCTGAAATTACTCCTCGCACCAAGGGGAAGCATTTGACACTCGAAGCCAGACTTAAAGAAAATCAGGCTCTCATCCACGGCGGACCTCTTGTGATATCGCGTATCGTACCTGAAGTCCTCTGAACATGAAATGATGATCCAGTTTCATGATCTGGGTAGTTAATGTCACATCTACCCCAAAAACAATTTCAAGAGGTACTTAGGAACGAAACGTTTAACTTGAAATGTTTCTTTCCCTTTTTCTAACAATTAAAATATTATTTAGAATGAAGACTCAATTCAAAATGGATATTTGGTAACCATTTATTAAAAGCTCTTTTAAGAGTTTTTCTGTGTGTATAGAAAATGTAGATTTCATCAACTAGTATGCCTTCTGTTTAGGAGTTGCAATGGGATCAAATCATGCTCTCGTGTTACTTCTCGAATGCACCAAACAAGTATAAATTTCCAATCCATTGCGCATCTTGCAAATAGTTGAAATTCTACTAATTCTGATGGATTTTGATACATAGTCAAATCCGTTTATTCCATCACAATTTTCTTTCTCTCTTTCAGTTAATGACGGTCTACATGAAGCAATTGAACTTAATGATTATAAGAGTTTGTCAAACACTTTTTCTAAGATTAAACAAAGGTTTTTAAAAAGATATGCGGAAGGCAGTTACTTTGGATACAATTAGACAGATCAATGTTTTGAAAGCACCATCTTTTATTTTTAAATTTCATCCGAATTAAAATATCGACGATACTGATAGTTCGGAAGTCTAAGAGAGATTGTACTAAAGCAGATAAGCGCCGAGAAATGTGCTATTAAATATGCTTTCAGTGAAACTGCCGTCGTTGTAACAAGCGCTTCTGAGCTGTTGATCTATAGGACTTCGCTGCGTGGATGAAAGTTGTTAAAATAGAATTCTATAAGGGATATACAGATCTCTCACTGATGGTGATTTAATGATTTAATACCTTTGGAAATCCATGAATAGTTCATAACCAGTCTTGAAGTAATCCAAATCGAAAACGTTCTCTAAATATATGTCCTCATTCTGAATACTATTATCTTAACAATATTACTAATGAAAATTCTTGAAAACATCTTATCATTTTAGTTAGAAATCTTAAGCTTCAGGACAGAGCTGGATAAGTTAAATTCTAGGGAAATCTAATCATTAAATACGAAATTTATGCATTTTATATATGATTCTCTGCCTTCCCTCTCCTGAATAAGTGCGTAGATACTCCTCTTGGATACATTCAGAAGCATTTGCAATTCTAATATTCTAATAAGACATTATTAGAATATCGCTATATAGTAAATATAATGTGCAATAATTCAGACTCAGAATATTCTCTACATTAGCCATTTGTTTGAGAAGGTGACGAGTAAGAAGAGATGCAATTTTAACCAGTCAAGTTCTTCAATAATTTTTTTTCTATATATATAATTATTTTATTATAACTACCATATATAAATATTTTATTTAACTATGTGTCTTATGAAGAAAGATTCCCGCTTAGCTACAAAAAGATAATCTGTACGAGGAAGAATTATTTTATTATATCGCACAGATTATCATTTTTGGAGCTAAGTAGGCTTCTTTCCTGTCATAAGATGCATAGTTTTATAAACCTCAGGCGTTGTTTAAAATTTCGTTACGAATCATAATTGGGCCTCATTTGCGCTCATTGCAATAGTTGTAAAACTGCATTATTCGATATGAGATACAAATTCCATTTATTGATGGAAATATTTATTTCTATACCGAATCTATCTTTGCATAAATTTAACGTGAACTAAAAAAATACTTCACTGTGTTTTATCTCACGTCATAGTTTCTTTATTGTTAAAAATGTGTAAGTGTCCCAAAAACTTTCAAACCAATGTCATATTTATTTTCTAAATTAAAACGTCAACACTATTTTTTAAACTCTCTCTATAATTTTGATAAAATAAAGAATTATACCCAAGAAGTCAAACTCTGAATTGTTGTGAATTTACTACGAAATTTCCTGTACGAAAAAAAGAAATTTAGTTGACTAATGGCCCCAAAAATATAAGAAGATATCTAATTCAACAACAGTCGGTATTTGAAACATTTCGCGAAAGCGCTGAAAAGCGATAAATCAAATTATTGTAGATGGCAGTTGACAAAAAGGGCATTTGTTTTACTGTTTGTACTTTCTAGACATATAATTTCAGTGGTCAACCAGCATTTTTTTTCTTTTGACTCCCATTTCTACAAAATATATGAATCGAATCCGTGAAAGTCGAAACAGACAGACAAACAGAATCGCTATAAATACAATGATTATTCTATATATGTTTCAGCCTGGCTGGCACTGATAGTACTGATGTTCTACTATCTGGTACTGATATCAAACTCACGCTCACTTTTCTCTTGTATTTTTTTTCACATTCAAAACAGTGCAAGTAAAACAAAAATAAAAATATTACGTTTTATAACTTTGATAGTGATATATAGTTTCATAACTTTAACATAACTACGAATATGTTTGATATTTTAAAATAATATTTATCATTTACTATTGTTTAATATCATTACCATTATTTACAAAATTCTGAATTTTGGTATGCTGGATCAAGCAATCTACAAAAAGTATCATCTGCATCCTTATATTTTTCTTCATCTGAAGTGTAGTGTTGTATATCTCATATCAAGAGAATTGTTGATAGCGCTTCCATTAAAATGGAATTCCAATGTATAGTTATGTACATTGGAATTTCCTATTTTCAACATGCGCAATCGTGCTTTCCCTAATAACACAAGAGGCCTTAAAATATTGTTGAGATAACTTCACGATATTTACGACATTCATAATATAGAACAACGTCGTAATGATGTCGTAAAATATAATAGATAAATAGTAATAATCGTATCTTGTGCTAGTAGAGTTGTGAAATATTTTATGCATACTGTTTTCATTCAACAATGTCTTTATTTTCTTTCTCAATTATTTGCTTTAAAATTAAATTTTATTTAAGTAAATAAAATATCAAAATTTTAAGCTTATATAGCACTTGATGCTGTTTTAACAAAAGAATGTTTTGAATCAGAGTTAAAATAAAGTTACATATTTCAGTACAGCGCAAACCGATAAAAGCATAATACTATTATCATTCTTATGTTTAATAAAAAGATGAAATAGTAATTAAAAAAGAACATTTTTGACATGTCAGAATTCATTCGAGACTCCAAAACTCTTAATTTCGTTATTTACGATAATGTATATATCTACTCAAAATCATTTTACCAGTTTATCATAAATGCAAATTAAAGTTTAATGAGTTTATTTCTATACTGAAATTAAAATACAAGTTCCAAGCAAGTATGCATTTCTAGCAAAAATTACAATATATTTCTTTATTTCATTCCACAGAAATTCATTCTGCTTTTAAACAGTAAAAATATCTTCTTATAATTATCACCTATTATATTTTGATAAACTGGAAAATTCGAAGGTTAAGTTTACTAAATGAAAAAATAATTAATTACTACATACAAGAATACTTTCCGATTTCTGAAATTTTTGTTAAGAACGACTCCCAGAATTTCACTCAATGCATGCAGAACTAACCGTATTAGCTGCTGATCGATGAGAGTTCTTCTAAATCAGAAGTAAATTCTGAAAAATTCCTTCTTACCTTCAGCATTGATGTTGAAACACGTCGAAGACAGAGTGATCCACACCAGCGCGAAAATCACCGTCTTAACTTTGCAAGGTCCTATATTCCGAGAGCCGAGTGTCATCAACATCTTCCACATTCCACCGATTCCAAACAAACTCGGAAAAAATCTTCTCTCCCACTTCCAAAAAAATCCAAACAAACTCTTATAATTGTCACAGCAGAAACCACTCTCCACTCATTCCAGTACTCACGATTCTACTCTTCCAAGAATGGCAACACCTGATGACAACAACAATAAAAGAAAGAATCGTTCGTTAAAAAAACAAATCCGACCGGGCCGGCAAGCAGCAAGAGCAGCTGAAAAGTTTTGTGGCAGCTGATGGTTGGTTGGGTTGCCTCGAAGTTCTAAATGGGCAGAAAAGACCCGCGATGTAGAGTGGCCCGATGCCGACTGAACACGATCCACCAACCTTGGCGAGAGAAAGATCTTGGTGAATCCTCCACCTCACGGTAGATGTCGCTGGAAGACGGTGGATTTGAGTTTCGTTGCGGCCGAACGCGGAAGTTTGAGTTGAGCGAAGTGATGCTACACCCTCACTCCCCCCTCTTTCGGATTATGTATTGGAAGAAGGGGAAGGATTTGATCCATTGGACTTGTGGCTCGCGAGTAAGAAGAGTGTGTGGGGGAGTGAAGTCGAAGAAGTGTTCTTCCGAGGTGATGGGGTGATTAGGATTGTGATGATATGTAATAGGTTTTCGATGCGATCGCGTGGAGGGGGGGGGGGGGGGAGGCGTTATCTGACATCAAGTGGCAAGCGATTATCATCAAAGGGGCTGTTTGGTGATACCCAGGATAACTCCTCACGTAGACAGAAATGTTTGGATTTGCTGTGGCTGTGAGGAGAGACTCGAACGACGGAAGAAAAAAGGGGAATGTTTGAAGTAAAGGACGGTGATTCTGCCGTTTCTTAGTAAAGGCAGTTTGGTGCTGATGCAGACGATTTAAAATTTAAAATTTTGGTTTGAAAGACGGTGATAGGGAAAAGAAAACTGTTTTACATTAGCGACTATTGTACGAAACGACTGAAATATAACATCATATAGTAACGAAATAATGTGTTTCAAGCAGAAAATAAATATTCTTTTAAGCAAAATAATACATTTCAAGGAGAAAAGGTTTATTATTTTTTTTTCCAGAAAAATAATATTTTCAGGGAAAGAATTGTTAATTTTTCTAGAAAAGCTCTGTTTCAAGCAGAAAAATATTTTTTTTCATGTAAAATTATATGTTTCAAGCAAAAAAGATTTTTTTTCCTAGCATAATATTCTGTTTCATGCAGAAAACAAATAATACTTTTTCTATGAAAATAATATGATTTAACAGGAAAATAATTATTTTTTCTAATATGTGCAAGGAAAGGATAAATTCAAAGGAAAAGACAAAGATTAATACGTCACCTAAAACAAATTAAATTCGAAGGTATCTGAAACTCTCACTTTCTATGAAAATTTATTTCATAGAAATGTTCGATTCGCGTAACTTTAAACTAATTTAACCCAATTTAAGATCATAATTGATAAATTTCAGAGTTTTATTTTCAATTCACGATTTATGTAAAATGTTCCATATGATACATTTTTCTTTTCCGAATGTGGAAATCTGCGATAAAATTTCTTTAACACTCGCAATAACAGATATGCGTATTTCAATTTGATGAAATAGGCAAAGGAATAAATACCATAACTGCCCTGAATAATCATATTCAGGATCTGGTTTTAAAAGCAAAACAGATATTCTATAAATCGATTCATTAAAACCCGGCATATTTATTTCTTGGATAGTAAATCCAAAAAGGCAATGCTAACAATAATTTCAAGATTTGCAGCTGGCCCGAGTAAAGTATAAGGCTTTAAAAAACAATTTATAAAAGATTCCTTTTCAAACATCAAATATTTAAATCCTGTCCTAAGAAAATATTTATTTTGAACAAAAGTAAAGATCCTAATAGCACAACACTATCTTAAGAAACAATTTGAGCAGTAAGTATTAACCTTTAATCAACATTAAAGCGGTTAATTTTATTAGTTTTTGAAACGACAGCTATCTTTCATAATGAATATGTTTATTTCATGATTTTAAAAATGAGTTGACAGTCAGTACTAGCAGATATACCCGGATTTTCTCGGAATTAAAATGATTTAACTTCTTATAATTATTAATATAAAATTATAATTTAAAACTAATTATTATATATTTTAATATAAAATTAATTGATTTCTAATTAATTGTCAACAAACCTTCACTAAGACCTTCCTTAAGTCTCTTAATATTTTTGAGCGAAATTTAAAGTAGTAATTCAGTAGTAGTTAATTCAGTAGTTTGAATTTGCAAAGCCTTCAAGCTATTTATGAATTTCCACTTTAATTTACGCATATTATTACGCATATTAATCTTCAGTTTTCATTGCAATGTGCTGCGAATCTATCTAATCATGTAAAGCAATTTTTGAGAGCATAACAAATTCAGTTATCAGAAATTAATTTTAAGAAGGTTGTGTAACACTTTTCAATCACATATTTAACATATTCACACCAGATCTGAAATTTGCTTTATTCAAGTGTGACGCACCGGTGTGTCACATCGGCTGGAGCGTGTTGATATAATATCATGATATGTGATATAATGTTTTAATAAATTACATTTGTTTTAAAATGCGCAGTTTCAAATATTAGCATATAATATTATAATATCACAAATAAATTGCTTTTTAAGTCATTACTTAGCACAAACTTCCTGTAATCTAATTCTATATTTTCTTGTCTCCGTATTAAATAAATACATTAACTGTCATCAATCTCATATTTGTCAAATTCTGCAGAGGTACTATCATCATCTGTAGCATGTAGTCTAATTTAATTAATTAATTAATCATTCTCGATAACCTGCAAACAACCTTATCAAAAGCATGAGATAAATATCATACACGTTTCTAGGAGATCAATTCGCATTAACCGCTTAACTTAACAGCCCGAGAATACTCGTGCATCGAATTATCGAAATTTTAGTCTTATAAACTAAAATTGAATCATTAATTAGCTTTATAATTTGACACAAAAAATATGTAGGATCCATGAACATCTTAAGTATCCTATGCCTTCTTAGATGAATGAAAACGACAGCCCCTTTCCAAAATAGGAGGGATCATCTTATTAGATAGCAAAGAAAACTATTCAGTTAAGTGGTTAAAAATGGAAAATCAATAGTCTGTCCAAAACACTATAAATTTTAATGCAGTGTCAACAAGAAATGACATTTTGATTTCCATTAGTTTGTGGACCACGAAAGCCTTGTGATAAGACTTCTGGCCCAGAAGGCCTCGTGTTTGAGACCCGATACCGGGGAAAATTCGTCTTTCAGACGGGTTTGACGCACGTTAAAGCCGCCAAGAATCGAACCTCCTCCTGTTGAAGTGGGGTGAAAGTTTGAAGAAGTGAGCACCGGCTCGGGTTCGTCCTCGCTATCTGCAATGGCTCAAAATTAGAGGTCCTTCCTTAAATACCTCTTGCGTTACTTCAAAACTGGGTTTTTTTTTGTTTGTTTGAGACCCACACTACCAGCCTACCCAAACGGGTGTAAGGTCTACAACGGTAGGCGGGAAGACAACAAGTTAAATTTATTTTACACACTATGCGCTGAACAGGAGCAGTGAATTTAAACAGATTGAATTATAAAACACAGTTGTTCACACACACAAGTGGGGAGAAAGACGGGTTACAAATGCTCGACCCACCTAGTGTGGGGAGTACTTGATTACAATGGAAATGCTCTCACTTAATATATAAAACCACAAGTAAAAACAAAAACTACCACATACATAAAATGCTTAAAATCTGTTAGGGCAAAGAAGTAGAACTTATAATAGCATAAAAGCAAATGAAATAACCAAAAGTAATAAACAGTAAAAAAATAAGAAGAAAAAAGTGAAACATAAAAATCTAAAAACAATAAATAAAACACTAAATAACAATTCCATTATAACAGGAGTAGCATAGTCCTTTGGACACAGCGCTCTGAATACACATTTAGACACCTTAAAAAATCAAATCAAGAATAAAATAAAACCTTAGCACAAGCAAAAAAATCGACAAAACACTCCATCCCATGTCAACCAAATCAAAAACACTTTCTTAAAACTTTATATGCTAAGAACCATCATCATCCTTTTGACATCAGCAGATGGATCCTTAGACGATAGAACCATCAGATCTGGTAATCAAATCAATTAAAATTTCTGATAAAAGTTTAGAAAATGCCCCTGCAAATGCATTTTACGAGAGTTCCTGAGATAAAATCTATAAAATAATTAAAAACATTCTAGTTAAAAGTTGTCAAGATTATGAAAAGATTAAAACAATCAACATGACAAGAGAAACAGCAGAACGACGCCATTGAAAAAGGGATCCCCAGAGATCTGTACCCCAATGTCATATTTAATTTAAATGCAAAGATTTTTTTAAATATATAGATAGAAACAAATTGATGCTTCACAATGATAAAAAATAACAACAATAATTCTAAAAACCCAAGTTAAAACTATATTAATTAAAACTTAAAGGAATTTTAAAGCCTTCAAGACTTTTGAGGAGAAATTAAGGAAAGGTTGCAACAACAACTCAAGATTCATCCCTGATTCTTGCGCGGCTTGATTCACTGATAGTGAAAGCCTCCATTAGTTTTCTTGTGGCTGGTTTGCTTTCTAGTAAACCTATAAACCATGTTTGTTTATGAGCATCTGCAGGCATTTTGAGATGGGAGTCTTTAGTGAGTAAGCAGTCAAAAAACTTCAAAACTGTACAAATACATAACAAAATTATCCAAAGTGTCTGTTACTCTCGAAATCTTTCATTAACCCTTTGATGACGACTGTCACGCGGGTGCCAGCTGCTTGACACATTCTCTCCTGACTGTCACAAATACGAGTCGGTTCTTGTGGCTTTTAGCTACCGACTGTTACGCCGGCGTGACACCAGCTTTAGTGTAATTAGGCCTAAATAGAAAAAGTGCGCCGGTCCTGAGCAGCAACGCGCGATGGGAAACGTAGGTCACATCGAGACGCATTTTTTTCTGTGAAACCGTCCTCAAAGGGTTAAATTCAACCTCTCAAACTCCTCCTTAACTCTTGGGGTTGCATTGTGGTAAAAGTCGATGGTATGAGAACTAAGAATCGCGGAGTATGTGGACCTAAAGCAGGTTAAATTACTCTTTGGTCAAACGTCCTCCCACTTGTGTGGAGATTTGGTGTGGGGGTCCCCAGTAGCACAGAAATATTATATAATATTTGCACAATGTTATACAATATTATGAATACCGTAACAGCATTTATGTATCAGTATTTTCGAGATACTAAATTTTCATAAATAATATAAAAGCAATATTTTATAAAAATCTTCATTTTAACTCAGGATATCACTGGATTTGAGGTTTTATTTTTAATAACTCCCCTAGAACAATTTTTATTTAAGGTGCTGAATATTATATGATACTATTCAATGCAGCGAAAACGATATTATGAATTTTACATTTATCGGCGTTGTTCTATATTTTAAGGCGAAGTTATTCTTACCGTCAACAGATGGCTGCATGATCATACTGTAACGCTACATTTATCGGCGTTGTTCAATATTTTTAGGTGAAGTTATTCTTACAGTCAACATATGGCAGCATGATCATACTGTAGCAATACATTTATCAACGTTCAATCATATGTCCGAAAAAATATTTTAAAATGTCCAGTTGATATTAAAAATGTTTACACAATCATTTTGTTTTACTGTATATAAAAGGCGGGCGGGATTCAGCTAAGGAAGTTAACCATAAAACAGATTTCCCATATGGATTATCTATCGTTCTGTGAAAAAAAAATTTGAGTGTTATTTTCATCGTAAAAATATGCACGTGATTTATTGTTGCGAATCTTGTATTCGATTTTCAACCAATACTGTAATTATAAATGTTAAAGGAGTCTCGCAATACATTGAAAGAGGAATAAATAAATTTCAAAATTATTTTGAAACCTGTCAAACCTGTTATTATAATTACTTTTAAACCTTATTGCCTTAATTTATTAAATTAGCAAACTTAGATATAAGAACTAAAATTGCTTCCTATTTGAATTCAGATTTCATTGTTAACTCGAAATTGTAACGAAAAAAGATAATTTAATTAAAAAGACTATTCAGAATGAAATGGGAATACGTGAACTTTCATAGACATCCGAACTCTGTAAAACTACATATTTTATTATCATCATTTTACGCCTTAAACTGGGAGTTTACCTAGTCCAGTGGTACGATGCCGGGTGCATATTTACAAACCCTACCCTGATACACCAAAGGCAGGAAATCGGACAATATGATTGGCTCGCTTCGCCGAGAGCCGGTAACGTCATTCTATGCTCTTTCACTTCGCGTACAGAAATCATAACAAAACAAATCATTGAATGTGATCTTTGAATTAATTTAGGTTTCCGTTGCTTGGATTCGTTCTACGATACGAACCTAAGTCGCAATTTTATTTAGTAGAGCGATTATTCTTTTTCATTTTTACTCACAAATAACTTGGATTTGGCTGAGCAAATTCGCTTGAATATTACTGTGGAGAGTTTATTCGACAAATACGAAATGGAACGGCAGAAAATCATGTCCAACAGAAGAAAGATTTGTTAGTGGTAAGTTTTGTTTCGTTAGCGAGAAAACAACAAATGCGAGGCAAAGATATATGTTAGGATACTGCTTAAATTTGTATCCGAAGTCATTCGGTAAATATATCATTTTGAAAAGAGGATAGCTCTTGTTTTGTTGCGATTTCCATACCCTAAGCGCGAGAGCTATGAATGACGTCACCGGCTCTCGGCGAAGCGAGCCAATGATTCTGTCCGAATTCCTGCCTTTGGTGTATCAGGGTAGGGTTTGTAAATATGCGTCCCGGGTTCAAAGCTAGTCGTAAGTAGAGGTCTTCAAAAAATAACAAGATATTATCCAGAAGTTCAGTAGCTAGGAATAAAGTCATCTTTATTTTTCCATGCTTCTAAAATGCATGTTTAAAATATTCAGTATATTGCGATATTATGCAATATTATATAATATTATTCAGTGTAGTTCAATATTATTACATATTGTATAATATTATACAGTATTATATGACATTATCCAATATTATGAAAAAGAACATTGCACAATATTGAAAAAGTCTTACGTTTTACACTGTTTGAATACTGGGAAAAATATTGTATAACATTACTTTTGTGAAATATTTTATATTAGACAATATTATGCTCTACGTGGGGTTGCCAGCTTAAGTGTTGACCCGTCTTCTGACCACAATTCAAAATTTCCAGGGTCATCTTCAAATAGATATCGCGTAGTAATCACAAAATAAATAAGTAAATTAATAAGCGATGCAAATCTCTCAATGAAAAAGATTTCATAATCTCCACTGCTTGAAGACAAATGGTGCCACTTGAGTTAAGGGTTCGATTCCGAATGTCCATATAGAATAAAACCATATGATGAATCGTAAATTTTTCACATCATTTATCTGCCCAGAAATTAAAGACATTTAAATATTAGTTGCCTTTTTAATACGTAATATAATTCAGTCACTTAGAAAAAAAGAATTTTGCATTTATACGCATAAGATATGCTTATAAACAGAAACGCTTAAACTAGATTTGATTTGCATTTCTTTAATATATGCTGGGCAAGGTATAATCTCAGAACTGCAATTTTTTCCTCCAAGTAAGTGGGAGGCGCAGGAACTCTGAGGTTAAGGTAGCTAAAGCACAGGAACAGTAAAAATTAAGACTGAATCATTATTTGATTTGTTTCAATATAATAACTATAATATTTGTTTAATTTTTATGAAACGAAGAAACATCTTATCCCATTTATTTTTCCTAATAAATTATGCATAATCTTCGAGTTTTAATAATTTTAAATAAGAACTTGTAATTCTTCCGTTTTTTTTCTTCTGAAATTTTCTAAAGCTTTCTACGCACTTTAAAACATACACATACTTTACCTATTACAAAATACTTTTAATGATTTTAATATGTCTAATACTTCTAAGATTTCCTATTGACATGATAGTGTATTAGGTAATTTTAATATTTTAAATACTATTCTTCATACTAAAATAGACTTTTAGAGTAAAATAGAATGAACAAATAATAGCGAATTTCTCTTTTAATTGTTGAAGTCGAAACTTACTAATCCATCTTTCAAATCGAAAAAGAAAGATTTTCTTTACTGTAAAAAGCTTAAGCACTATTCAACCGTTTCCTCCGCATGAAATAGACTTTTAGAGTAAAATAGAATGAACAAATAATAGCGAATTTCTCTTTTAATTGTTGAAATCGAAACTTATTAATCCATCTTTCAAATCGAAAAAGAAAGATTTTCTTTACTGTAAAAAGCTTAAGCACTATTCAACCGTTTCCTCCGCATGAAATAGACTTTTAGAGTAAAATAGAATGAACAAATAATAGCGAATTTCTCTTTTAATTGTTGAAGTCAGAACATACTAATCCATCTTTCAAATCGAAAAAGAAAGATTTCCTTTACTGTAAAAAGCTTAAGCACTATTCAACCGTTTCCTCCGCATGAAATAGACTTTTAGAGTAAAATAGAATGAACAAATAATAGCGAATTTCTCTTTTAATTGTTGAAGTCAGAACATACTAATCCATCTTTCAAATCGAAAAAGAAAGATTTCCTTTACTGTAAAAAGCTTAAGCACTATTCAACCGTTTCCTCCGCATGAAATTAAAAAAGACTTTTGTTTTATTTAAAAAATGTTTCAAATTACCATTTGAAGTTCCAATGCTCCAATTTTTAAAATAATCCCATCTCCCACAATGTCGAAACTTTTAGTTTGGAAACGCATCGAAGAAAAAATCTGAACATTAACTAACTTAACCAGTCATCCTTAAGTGCATATTAAAGTTGAACGAAGCGTCTTTAATAGAGACTCAAAAAGAAAATATGAAAGTTTAAAATCCAAAAGAATATTAAAATATATCCTTTTAATTGAATGTGCTTCCATTAGATTTTAATTAAGCTTCTCGGAGCAATGAATGTTATATTTTATTTCATTACAAGTTATTTGGCAGGCACTTAATGATACATTGATTTTCCCATTTTCTGTCTCTGCTCTGTAAGTGGAAAAATTAAGCCATGCATTTTCACTCTTTACTAGAAATTAACTTTAAGTAGAAACTTTCATTTTCAATTTTAAACTACGATTCAAGTTCCTGCAATTTAATCCGAATCCACAGATAAATCGTACCCAATCGTTATGGAGAAATCCATATTGTATGAATATTGAAAGGCTTGTTAATTGTGTACATTTAAGATATGAGAAAAATTGAGTATAAATGTTTCATTTTAAAAACAGATGCATTATTCAAGGTTGAAATAGAAGCAACAAGAGCGTATTTAAGAATATGTTTATTTAATTTAATTACTTTGATAATTTCTGCTTATGAGTTTTATAAAATTTTAACAAGTTTTCTAAAGACCTTGATAATCTTAATATGTCATTTAATATTTTAAGATAACTTTAAAGATACAACTTTTAAAATGTTAATATATCTCTCAATATTTAACATTTTAAGTGTACCTAACATGATTTATTGTTTTTAAAATTAAGTGTTGCAACTAATTTTTTTACTTGATTAATGTTAATTTTGTGTCATTAAATTAATGCAATGTAAATGGAGTTTGTGTACCGTGCCTTTTCTTTGCATAAATAAATAAATTTTGAAAGTCTAATAACCTTTTTGAAAAATCAATAATTAGCTTCTTCTTCATTTGCAATATTATAAATCAAAAATACGAAAATTACTGAGTGGTGTATTATATACTAAAACAATACGTTTAAATTATGTTTTATTTAAGTATTGAAAATATATAAGTTTAAAATACTGACATTGAAAAATCCTATCAATAAATTCATTATATTATTTCAACTTTCCGATGCAACAGAAATTTTTTTCGTTATGGACGCTGACTGCTGTTCACAGATAAATCAATTCTTCAAATGTCTTTCCTAAATGTTTTTCTATTAATTTGAGTGATTGCAAGATTTCGACACTGATTTACAAGCAACTCGAAACAGCCTGCTGTAAAATATTGCTTACAAGCTTAATAAAAATTGAAACATAACACTGATCTGATAAAATTAGTAGACTATATTAACTGAGCAACCTGATATGGTCTGCCTCAAAACAGAGCTCTAGATATTATTCAAATTGATGCCTCGATTGCAGTGCCTGAGTTGGAATAATATAGTTTGTCACTGCATTTGTCCTCTCTCAGTGCGTGTATGATACTACAGTTTAAATGTGTGGTAATTGGTGTTCTGTTACTTGTGGCGACAAATTTCAGCATCATTATAATATGGACTGTTGAAGCCAGCAGAAATGAGTGAGTTCATATTTGTGTCATGAGAGTGACACCTGTTGGAATGCACTGCCTTTGACCTTCAGCTGTGGAATCTCTTTGGCCATCGTTGTTGCAACGTTTATTGAGTACATACGTGAACAGCCTGCAATATCCATTCTCCTATTTCCCATTTTGATGGAATAACAGCCGGAACGTGAACTTTAATAATAAAAAATATGTGTTAAGCAGAAATGTAATAAAAATGTGCTATGTAGAAATGTAATAAAAATGTGCTATGAAGAAATGTAATAAAATGTGTAAAGAAGAATAAAAGGTACCATCTATATCACAGTAAAGACTTCAGAGACTAGAGTGGCAATGCTTCTAACAAGGTCTGAACGGCAAAATTTATCTTCATAATGTAAAATTATGAAATATTAAAATCTTCTTTCCAATTGAACATTCTTTCGAAAAAAACAGAAAAATGCTGGTCTATTTTGCAAGGCATTACATAAGAAGATATGTCACCCCTTTTATCCTTGTTGTAATAGAATTTTAGGTTTTAATTAGTAATAAATTTAGCAGTCACAAAGCAGACGATACGAGGGGGCAGGAGAATAAAACTATCTATAAGGTTTAAGAGAATAAACTATAATAAATAAGACTATAATAATAAACTATAATAAATCAGACTATAATAATAAACTATAAGACTATAATAATCTATAATGCTCAGTAATAAAACTTATACAGACTATAATAAATAAGACTATAATAATAAACTATAATAAATCGAATATAATAAATATAAATCAAGCTATAATAAATCAGACTATAATAAATAAGACTATAATAATAAACTACAATAAATCAGACTATAATATTAAACTATAATAAATCAGACTATAATAATAAACTATAATAAATCAGACTATAATATTAAACTATAATAAATCAGACTATAATAATAAACTATAATAAATCAAACTATAATAATAAACTATAATAAATCAGACTATAATAAATAAGACTATAATAACAAACTATAATAAATAAGACTATAATAATAAACTATAATAAATCAGACTATAATAATAAACTATAATAAATAAGACTATAATAATAAACTATAATAAATCAGACTATAATAATAAACTATAATAAATCAGACTATAATAAATAAGACTATAATAACAAACTATAATAAATCAGACTATAATAAATAAGACTATAATAATAAACTATAATAAATCAGACTATAATAATAAACTATAATAAATCAGACTATAATAAATAAGACTATAATAACAAACTATAATAAATAGACTATAATAATAAACTATAATAAATCAGACTATAATAATAAACTATAATAAATAAGACTATAGTAATAAACTATAATAAATCAGACTATAATAATAAACTATAATAAATCAGACTATAATAAAATTTATAATAAAATCAGACTATAATAAATAAGACTATAATAAAAACTATAATATAATCAGACTATAATAATAATACAACAGACTATAATAATAAACTATAATAAATCAGACTATAATAATAAACTATAATAAATAAGACTATAGATAAATAAACTATAATACGACAAGGCTACTATATAATAAACAGACTATAATAAATCAAAGACTATAATAATAAACTATAATAAATCGAACTATAATAAATACAAGACTGTAAAAACTATAATACAATCAGATATATAAATAATAAATAAATGACTATAATAAATGCTCAGTATATAATCCAGACATATATAATAATAAGACTATAATAAATAAGACTATAATAATAAACTATAATAATAAACTTAAAAAGAATAAACTATATATAAGTAAAGAAGAGACAGATTAGTTTAATACTGAGAGTGAAATCTTAGTGCCTCAGTATTGGAGCATGCGATCCACACTACAGATCATTCTCGGATTCTGAAACCCTCCGAGCTTTAGCTCACGCGCCAGGCGGAGTTGATTTCACCAAAATAGGGGTGAAGTGAGAAATGGAGAGGGGATGTTTACGTTTTACTTAGTGTGATCTAAGAAGAAACTCCGGAAATGCGTTCATCTTACTCATTGCCTGTCACTCCTTTCCGGAGTCAAATCTTCAAAAAGCGGCATTTTGAAACGATCAGTATATGCAAATAAGAGCGCCGTAATCATAAGCTTAAAATACAAAACAGGATCCAATACCGGCCAATTTCACTAGATTTACAAAAATTCTCACTTACTACTTGCAATCTTGAGTTAAGAAAACTCAAAATTTCAAGTAATTTACGTTAATATTTGTACATGCTAAGTAGATATGTAGTATTATTGCATTGTTGTTAATATTGATATACAGTATCTCTATTATCAGTTACAGTATCTCTCTCTCTCAATTACCCTCTTATCCGATACATATGGGACCGGACACATGTTGGATTATACAGTGTCTGGATTATAGAGGGTCAATAGAAAAATCATGTATTGAAAGGGGGAAGGTTTAAAGTTTTAACAGGAAAGAATGACTCATCACCAAATAACATATTCCAACAGGTGCGTCGGATTAGAGAGAGTCTACTGAACTGTCAATCTAATGCGATTTTAAATGATTGCATTACAAAGGAAGATTTACATTTTATTTTTCATACTTACATTTATAGTTATTTTTCATACTTTTTAAGCAATTTTTTTCATTCTTAGAGAAGGAGTGTAGTGAGTATCTCAATTTGCTGAAACGTTGTCAAGTTTTATGAATTTGGCAAATAAGAAGTTGATTTTGAAGAATACTAAAATAGTGGTAAATCTCGCTTTGCATTCCTGTTTCTTACACAATAAATTTCCTTAAAAAAAGTTTTAACAAGCCACTAATATCTTATTTTTAATATCCATCATGGGCTCCATGATGGATATTATATATGAGAAAAAATGATCCCATATGTGGAAAAAATGATCCCAACAAATTAATGAGACGCTTCAAGTATTCGTTCTTATTTCGTCAATTATTTTGGAGCCAATTTAAATTTGCATACAAGCTGATTCGGAAGTCAGTGCTTTTTCATTTTCTTTTTAAAGAACCACCCTACGCTCCCCCCCCCCCATTCCCTCTCACATCCATTCCAAACTGAACAGGAGCGATCCCCGCTCTAGGAACGGGGATGGGACGTGGTCTAGTAGTAGTAGTCACTAAGCACAAATATTGTGAACTTCAGAGCCCAAACTCTAGGAGCTGCTACGAACATATAAAAACATATTACCCTTCGAAACCAGGAAATATTATTCATGAAATATTACCTGGCTTCATTACTCTTTACAAAGAAATTATATATCGATATTATCATAACTGGATCAAAGCAGATACTTCAAAAATTGCTTCCTCTCCTGCACTTAACATCACTTCCAGTCCCTTCAAGAAGTTTTGGCTTGAAACAGGTGAATTGATCTTGGTGTATGTAACTAATTAACAACATCACAAACGTTTACTTTGTCTGGAAAATCCTGAAAATAATAAAATACTTAATCGTACAATATCTCTATTATTAAACCACTTTAACCACAAGAAACCTTATGTAACTCAAATAGTTTCTTAATATTCCATGCAGTGTTTAACATTGGTAATTTTTTATTCGAATGTGTATTCATCTCAAAACAAAACAAATAAAAAAATCACCTAACATTAAACCTATACACGCTTACCACTTAAAGTAGACCCAATTTTGTGGTCCATTGGGATGAACCCAAGAAAATCTCTCGCGCTAAGTTCAACCCCAAGCATCAATTCCTTGCTAAAGCACACACTCTGACAGTTTTTTGAGTAATGCTGGTTACGAATACAGTCAAGGGATAGATTTGTAAGATATAAAGGATAGCCAGTGAACAACTTGCATAATATACAATTAGTGTTAAAATCAAAATTCGCTCTTACCGGTCATAAAAGGATTTGAAGGCAACAGTTCTTTTCCATACGTTTATTTAAGCATAAGCAACATGTAAGAACACATCAAAAACGAACACACACGGCACGTGACAGCAAAAGCAAGACAAAGAGTGAAATAATGCATAAGAAAAAACAGAAGTAGCGAGCAGCGCCACCAGACGACATTCTTGGACCCAGAGAGTTTCAACAACCATAACTTTCTTCCTCCGATTCACGTTTCTAAGACAATACGAATAAAATAGATACGAATATTAGTTGCAGCTTTTGATATCGCCATGTGGTTGTAGTAGCAAGTAATGCCTAAAACTCATTCGCTTATCAAAATTTGAAGTTTAATTTGAATGCATTTCGTGTCGATCGAACACACTTTTGGAATTGAATAAAAATATACTTTGAGAATGTGAGTTTACCACAATTTATTTACTGGCTTGTCAAATCTCAAGTGTGGAAAAAAATCAAAGAAAACTCTATATTATGCATGAATAACTTAGTATTTTACATTTAACTACTACAACGATTGACTACTGCTTCTCTATCCATTACCTAACACTGGTGATTTATTTAGTGATTTAAAACCCAGCGAACATCTCGTCTTTAGTCAGTGAACAAGTTAAACACTATAGTACAGAGTAGTTAGACAAGATTTCTTCTTTATTTTAAAGTTCCGCTGCCGAAATCACAGCATTTTTCGAAGCCTTTTCTACTATCTTTATTAAATTTGCCAGACTATTCCTCTTGCGACTTCTTAGCAGCATTCTAATCTTTTCTGAAGGCGGAAGGAAGTATCGTAAATAGTGAATGAATCGATACCATTAACTATATAAGATTGGGGTAACACAGAATGGTGTACTTGTCTTTTTCTCACTCAGTTCTTTTAATTTGTAATCTTATTTCTGTCCGTCTTGAAGACAATTCTTTTTTCTTTCTCCTTCACTGATTGCCTGACATCAATTTTACTTAAGTTACTCTGTTACAATTGAATTGTTTAGTAGCTCGACTAGGCAATCTAGTCCCAAATTGACTTGATACTGTTTGGCAGCAACAAAATGTGCAAGACTGCAGTTGAAAATTGAGTAAAACAGAAATGTTAATAAAAAAAGGTAAGTATTTCGCAAGTGCGTTTAAAATATTATAGCAGCTATAACTATAGTACAGAATAATTCATTTTGTAATTTTTCTTTTATTCTAGAGACTCCCCATTTTGTAAAGCTCTTTTTCATTCACCTTAAATAAAAATTCTTTCTTTAAGATTAGTAGCTGATTCGGCTAACATTAATAATATATTAAAAAGAAAATATACTCTTCGTTGATGTACATGCCTTAAAGCTTGAATATGGATGGATTTCCTCAAATATTAAATATTTACACTGAACTTGCTTTTTAGAAATTAATGTATCAGTTTATTTTAATGCCGTGTTTTTTCTCACTTAGGAAAGAGAATTTTATAACAGCAAACATTACATAACCTTAAAAAAATTATGAGCAAAAATTTTCCGTTTATAACGAAAAGCAAACATTTTATATTTAATATAAATCGATTATAGATTCTTCTAAGAATCCTAGCTCTTTCAAGAATAGTATGTCCCGATTAACAATGAAGTAATATAGTTGCTTTCATCAAGATATATCAATCTGGTAAAACAAACCACTACAAATTTAACCTAGGAATTTCTAAAACTGAAATACATGATAATCCAATGTTGAAATCAAGTTCCAAATTAAAATAAAATAATAGGATTTTAATACAATGTGATAGAAATGAAGTTGAAATATTTCAGCACCTTTTACCAGAATTTTGAATAAAATAAAAAAATAACATATGTATTTAATAAAACAAAATGCAGGGGAAATCATCTAAAGTATCATATAAAAATGAATTTTTTATTTAATTATCAAAATGGATTTGAGCGATATTTTAATTCATTTAGAACTCATTTTTTCCATAATCGACAAATACCATATCATAAATTATTTTCTTCTGAGAGAGTATCCCATATTAAACCTGAAAGCAACACATACTGAGTGCAACCTTCGTGAGTGTTTCTGTGTGCACAGGCAATGCATTAAAAAACGCCCAAAGCCATATTTCAAAATTCGGTGTTTCTGTGTGTACCGGCAATGCATTAAAAAACGCCCAAAGCCATATTTCAAAATTCGGGAAGAAGCTTTTAAATATTTTTCGTAACTCATCTAAAAATAAATTTTACGCGTTGAATGAGGATGCATTAAAAAGACCGCACATAAGCAGGTTTGAGTCTACTAATTAATAAGCTCAATCATGTCTGTATAATCTTTATTTTCAGTGTTTATATTCCAAAGCTTAAAGAGGATCTCTCTGATTGCCCGTTCATTCTTAAATTTCCATTAATTTAAGAAATTATAGAATATTTAATTTTAGGGTCATTTCTAATTTCACGGAATATATAGTAAATCATTATTCAGGAAGGAATCAAACATCAATTCTTTTATTTCACGGTCACTGTATGAAGCTCAGGACTGTTTTTTTGCGAAATCTGTTTACCTTGCAATTCCTAGAAGGGCACGTCCATTTTTAAATTACCAATATTTCTAAAAAATTTTTAAATTTTATCGCTTTTGAGTGTCAATTCCCAAATTCATAGAATATAAAATGAATGATTTTTGTCAAGTTATTCAGCATGAATCAAACGTCAATTCTTTTAGTTTACTTTCTTTATGAGCAGCTCACAATTGTTCTTTGCGAATTCTGTTTGCTTTGCAATCTTAGGAAAGGCGCTTTCATATTTAAATTTCCATTATTTTTAAAGGTTATAGAATTTAGTCACGTTTCAGCGTCATTTTCGAATTTCATGGAATATGAAATTAAACATAATTGCAAAATTATTCAGCATGAATTAAACATCAATTCTTTTAGTTTACATTCGCTGTACGTAGCTTATAACTGTTCTATGCGCATTCTCTGCTTTGCAATCCCTCCGCGAACACCCACAAAGCATGACATGTTTACTCTGCAACACTCATACTATTTTCGTTGAACGGAAACAGACAAGCCTTGCGTTAAATATACATGTGAAGCCCACATTTTGGAAGTGAATCAGTCCAGGACGCATAACAAATGTCGTCTGGCTGAATTTCCACAAACACACGGAAACGCTGATAACTATAATTAACCCAACTTTATCATAATTTCGTCTGCGCTCAGAGATCGGCCGCTGCAACACCGAGAGTCTTTTACTGCGACTTTAAAATATTAAATACAAAAGCATATTTGGAAAGCATTAAAACATGATCGTTTCTACGATACGAATGAGGTGAACATTAGTAAATTGCGGTATTAAACTTGTAAATCCAGTGTAGTCTACCGAGTATAAATATATATCCAACATTCTATATAAGCGTTAGTTATATTGGCAGTTGGGACAAAATATTTTCTAAATATTTTAGTGCTGCTTCAATAACCCATCATAAAGAAAAAGATGTCCATGATTTTTCTATTTGCACCTGGTCGTTTACAGTTATCTTTCAAAGAGTCGATAAAACCAAAAAAACGAAATGGTTATTCTGAAAGTATAGATACAGTACCTTTTATAGGCTACGAATAAGTTAAACATAACAAAATTGCTGTATTTATCCAACTTTTAAACGCACGTACTATGAAAAAACAGCTGTCTATCAGTATATGCATGCATTAGTTACGTGTAAAATGAAACAAAAAAAAAATCTTTAATATTCTTGCTCTGCTGAGATAAACTATGAGAACTGTGATGTACTTATTTTTATTTAGTAGTCACAGTTATGTTTAAAGACTCGACAACAGCAAAAACAAAAAAACTAAACTAGCAAAAACTTCTTTTAGGTTTATTGAAAGAGATAATTAAAATACAGTTGTTTTACGTATGAAAAAAATCTTGAAACCAAGCAATATTTAATTAAACAATTGTCTGCGATTTTGATACGCATCTTCTGTGTGTATCAATGCGCCTTAACAGCAACTACTTTCCAAAATCGTCTTCAGAAATAGAAAAAACTCAAAAATGAACTACCTAAGAGAAACACACAATTGACTATTTGTTTCAAATAATGAATACGGTTTGAATTTCATTGCAAAAATGAAAATTATTGTTGTAAATCAGGTTTAAAATATTTTTTTCGGATTTATTAAAATTGGAAAAAAATGTATGGAAACTTAATTAATATCATCGAAAAGACATTTCTTTGTATTTTCAGATTGTGTGAAAATTATTTTTTTTCTATATTATTTTCGTAAGTCGTCAAAGAAGAAAACAAAAATTTCCCTTAATTTTTAATTAATTAAAATTTCAAAAAACAGCTTCGAGGCTCACATTCCCTCCCTCCAAATTATTTTTAGACACACACACACACACATACTCTTTTATTATTTGTGGAGATAAATTATGTTCTGAGGCATTATTGTTTCATTTTTCCAGTCTCATTAAAAATGTTGAATTTTGATTAAAATAAAAGTTTGTTACTTTGTTAAACTTTTTAACCTTGATTTGGAATATAAATTTATTGATAAAACACCTTTTGTTTTGATCCCAGACCTATTAACCATCATTATTTTCGATATTTCCGTGTTTTCAATGTACCCGTTGTGTAGTGCAGATTGATACAACTCCATTTCTAGGAAAAAAGTGTAATAAATATTTTATTATTTCATTTATGACCAAAATTCTACTGAAATTCTATATTAGATTAACAAATGCATAAATGCAGTGTATTAATCTAATTATTTCCGTTGGTAAAATCATGTTTTAGCTTTCCCCGTGTTCCCCTAATATGATTCAATTTTATCGCTTTTTTAAAATATAATTTGTTAGGGCAAATATCTTATGGTACCAAGTTCCAGAAACACTTGAAGATACAGATTTATCTGTAGTGGGACATATAACATTAATGAAAACCTCTATTAAGGAAAATGAAGAAGATCTCTACCTTTTTCAGCCTCTCACAGAGCTCTCTCCATTTGACTTATAAACCAGAAATTTGAAATATCAAAAAGAAAACTTATATGAATAATTTGTGGTTTTAATATTATCAGTATCGACTCAAAATATATTTATGTATGTGTTACAATTAAAACGTGGAATCCATTAATTCATAGCATAACTAGGTATTTCATGAATTACCTAGTTGAATATCTAGTTATTTGATCAAATAACTGAATTATGCGCTGTAGCAGTAACATATGCATACACCAATACTATAGTGGATAAACTGACTCTGATTGAGATTTACTTTCTTCGTCTTTGACCTCTTAAAATGACGCGCGTAAACTAGAAAAGTGCATTCTTCTAAATAATTTTCTTACAACAATTAAAAAAAGTGACTTAAATTGAAATTGAGAAATGTTTCGCTGTCAGCTAAAAGCATTTAGTTTTAGTTTTCTTAATTAAGAGTAAGTCAAAGATTGATATGAAAGTTAACAAAAGCAATCATCAGAAAAAGGCCTTGATTAAATATACGCGAGCTGTTCAAAAAGTATCGGAAACGGTACACTACCCCAAATCTAAAAGAAGCAGAGTGAAGACGTTTACAGATATTGACCATGAACCCTCCCATACAAGTGAGACAAAGGTTAAAAGGTCATAGATCCCTCCATTTTTGCAGAATAGAGTTTTGAAAAATGTATGTACTGTGCTATCGGCGCATTTGTTTTGAAATAGATATTTAAGATGAAAACTGAGTTCATCTCCTTGAATCATAGCCATAAACGTGCAATTCTCACTCACTTTCAACATTTTCAGCATATGCAAGTGAATCGAGCGCTGCTGAAAGTCGGACTTCCTCAGTAGCGGAGATTGAATCATAGCCATAAACCTGCAATTCTCACTCACTTTCAACATTTTCAGCATATGCAAGTGAATCGAGCGCTGCTGAAAGTCGGACTTCCTCAGTAGCGGCGGTTGGGAGTTATAAGTAGGGGGACAAACAATTTTGAAGGCAACTGAAACTACTGGGACGTATAGGGGGGGTAGATAGAGAAAATTAAAATTTTAGCTACAAAATGGTAATTTTGGGATGAGCTGAGCAGATTGGGACTGAGAATTAAAAGAGAACAGTTGAAAGTTGACAAAAGATATAAAAATTTAATTTTTCTGGAAAAGTGAGGGGACGACTGCCCACTGGACTTAATTTTGGCCTGCAGAGAGCAGCTTTGGCAGAAGTCTGGCAAACATGCGACTCACCCCTAAACCATCAGTCGAAATGGAGTGATCTGAACCATAGCTAATGCTATCGATGATTTTCTCGCACAATTAAGCGCAGATTTTTGATGTTTCAGCATTTTTCATTGGTTTGTAAGTCATAAATTTCGAAATTTTTATGGCCATGTTGGAAAATATTGAACAATTTATAAACTCTCGCCCAGATAGCACGTAAGTTTGCAGCAAGTTTGATTTTGACTTGTCATGGCAAAATTTGACGCGTCAAACTTGAATCGAACTTGTAGCAAGTTCGATGTGACAAATAGCGCCACCTCCTTTGCAAATCAAACTTGCTGCAATTTTGCAAAACAAGCTTCCTGCAAAGATAGCACAATAAAGAGATAATTATCTTTGTCTCTGTTTTAAAAAACACCAGATTTTTAATAGCATCTCCTAGACTGTAATTCTTTTTTATTAATTCAATAAATCAATGATAATTTGTGAAAAAAACTTTTTTATAAAAAAAATTTTTGAAACATTTTCCATCTTTTTACTAAATATATCACTCACTTTAAAGAAAACTATATCGCCTTTTTCTTAATGTTGAAATTTTAACGTTTATAAACAAAATTAAATCTAAAAAACAGTCAGTTTTTGTTGAACAATAATAACTAGACATTTTGTCCCATTTTAAAGTAATTACTTTTGAACTCTAATTTCATAATTTATTCTACTAGCAAAACGTAGTTATTAGCGAAAATCGCTCTCTCTTTGACTTCAAATCATATTCACAACTCAAAAAATTAATGAAATCCAGAAAATAGTTTAAAATAAATCGTATAAGAATCGAATCGAACGATGTTTTAGCGAAATCTATCTTCCTCTCAGAGTTCAGCTGGCTCAATAGTTAGCGTCTCTGCTTCGGAACCAGGCGGTCGCGAGTTCTATCCCGGGTTGTGTTTCGTACTCTGTTTTTGCTATAATTTGCAATAAGTTTGCACGGCAAGCTTGTGGCAAGCTTGCTGCAAGTTCGTTTGTTTCATGGTGACTTCGAAGCTTTCTTTAACTTTCTGCAAGCTTGCACTCTTGTCATGACAAATTTGTGGCAAGCTTGCACTCTTGTCATGACAAATTTGTGGCAAACTTGCACTCTTGTCATGACAAATTTTTGGCAAGCTTGCTGCAAACTAAAATTGCTATCTGGGCGGGCGGCTCTTAAAATCTTCTCCATAGACGTCCTTCAAAACTTCGCATAAATCTCACAGATTTCGTCAAGCTTTTGGCAAAATTTGACGAGGAAATTCTGTTCAACTTTCTCTGCAATAAAAATGGGACGACAACACAACCCACACATTTTTCAAATATCTGCTGTACAGAAGTGGAGGATCTACGAACTTGTAACTTTCGGTGTACGCGTAGGAAGGTTCAAAGTCAATATCTGAGAAGCGTCTTCACTCTGCATGTTTTAGCTATGAGACTAGTTCCGATACTTTTTGATCACACTTCGTACGTGAGGGAATGATGAATAAATGATTTAGTACGAATATTGGGTTATTATTGGCATTGATTCGAAAATATGTTGGGAAATTTTAAAAAGTGTATACGGATTTAAGCGTTATAAGGTCACTTAGATTATCCCACAACTACTCCTGGCCCCAAAAAAGTAACATTATTGCATTGAAATAATAGTTTTTAACAAAATAAAATAGTGCCATGAAAGCGCCTCATTTTGTATCAGTACAGGTTATAAAAACGCTTTAAATTAGGCACGTTAAGCGTCAGTGGGAAATACGGCCACTTTTAATCCACTCATTTAAGAGTGAGAACTTAGAGGTTTAAAAAAATATCTGAAAAATAGATAATAAAATGTTTAAGAGATTAACTTCTTAAACATACTGTTCTAAGACTAAAGGACCATCATTAAAAGTGAAGTGATATTCGTATTTGGATATAGTTTCTTATTCGCTATTCAAAAGTCTATCATGTCAAGCCAGCGGCATCTTTAATGCGTGGGTTTATTCTGCTACGCAAACTATGGAATTTCTCGAGGCTATGAAGGAAGAAGTACATCTTTAAGTAATATACATTTTGCTAATTTTGTTTCCCTTCATACGTCTAAGAGCTGAGAAAAATCTCTTAACTGGATATTCCTTATGTGATTTCAGAAACATCACAGTCAGTACATAAAATTTGATTTCAATTAATACTAATTTTTTTTCAATAATTAAAACAAAATTATATACTCTTTTTTCACTTTGTTCCATTGTATTCCTATTAATCAGATTTTTTTTAGTTTATCATACATTTAGTGCAATATTTGAATTAGAAGTTTCTGTCTCTCCCATAAAGTAAGATGCAATTCTTTCTGTCCCCAGAACAATCAAAGCAAAACTCAAAATCTTGTTGCGCAAATACATCATTGGAAAACAAACTTATGAAGCTAAGGCAGTTGCTCTACTCCTGAAAATGAAATAAAATTTGGAAAATGAATCATTAACTCATAAGCGGGTAATTATCAAATAAAAATATTTAATGAAAATGTTTATAGTAGGTAGCACTATAGATACATGTAAGTCAATTTCTATGGTGCACATCTGAAAAGAAAGGATTATTATTTAGCTATAAGAGAATAAATTGTAAAATCCTTTTTAAAAGCTTTAAATAAGGCAGCTTTACAGAAACAGTTCGATCATACAATTTATGTTTCATCGTCGAAATATTAAATGTTACGCTGTGACATTCTTGCGAAATCTGCGATTTGGAATTTCATTAGAATGAATCTTCTCAAGAAATTGTTTTCGAGTGTGGATCTGCTTCCTTCCTCATTCCTTTTATGTTGCAAGTTTATTAAAGTGCCGGTTTGCACACAAACGGATCGTCCGGTGTTGTTTCCAACAAACAGGCACATTCAGTTGCTAGTTTGGACTCCACGCAGTATCAAATTCAAAAACTTTTAAAGCCCATATATTCTGGAAGAACGTTGAATGGCATCCCTAAATGTGAACTCAATCAGTTTAAAGATCTTACAGCCTCCTGGGGGCATATTTACAAACCCTACCCTGATAGAACTGACGCAGGAAATCAGTCAATATCAATGGCTACGAGGAGCAGTGACGTCGTTTTCAGCTCTCGCACGTAGCGTACGGCAATCATAACAACACAAGAGTCGTCCTACTTTTCTTCTCCGTTTTCCCACAGTTGAGCACAGAAAACATTCTTCCGTGGGTTGTAATATTTTTAAAAATGAAATTATTTTTTAAAATATAAAAAATAAAACATTCCACACAGAAAGAAATAATACTAATGAAAAGTACACGCACGAGAGCAAAGAACGACGTCATCGGCTCTCGGCGAAGCGAGCCAAGCATATTGTCCTATTTTCTGCCTCAGTTCTATCAGGGTAGGGTTTGTAAATATGCCTCCTGGAGTGAGTAATTTCATTTAGTTAGATTAACGTCCCGTTTTGAAACAACTCGAGGGTCATTTTGGGACGGACCGCGTATTTTTGAATTGCGGTCAGATGAAGAGGATGTCGCCTCAGCTGGCACCTCCCTCTCCAAGTTCTCCCGCATCAAACCAACGAGAGGACGTTTGACCTACCCCAGATATATCGTGCACGTGGCCCACAAGCATGACAGGCATTCAGTGGAACCGGGTCTCGAACCTAGAGCCCTCCGGCTCTGAAACCGAGACCTTACCACTACCACCAAGGCCCTGCATTTTGGAATAGAAAATATGGTGATATTCTGCAAAGGCAAATTTACTAGTAGCAAATGAGAAAGTCGTAAGCAATTAAAATTATAATATTACGAGTAACTGAAGCAATTATTATAATTAATTGGAAAATTGCTTCTTTTAAAGTATCATTTCTTCAAATTTTATTTCGTTTTGGATTAAGAGATCGCAACTAATTCATTATTTGAGTAATTTTAAATCGCTGGAGCAATTCATGTTTACTTTTAACTGACCTAGTAACTTATATTTATTTTAGAATTAATGCTCTGTCATCAACTATTTCAGTAAAATTTAAGAACTTTAGTATTTTAAGAAAAGATCTGTATCCTAATCATTTGTGGAAACAATTTTCGCTTAGATACAACATGGCTTTGTTTCTACATGCCGTAAGAAAACTGCTTGTTATTGTGTTATCTAAACAACAATTCTCCTTTATTAGTTTATTTGTTCCTTGTATATTCCTTTACTCATTTCTTACAAAAATAACTTTGAGAAGGTACTTTATTCACTATAGTATGCTCTAATTTTGAATAAAAATTATATTTGGAAATTCCTAGTTAAGAACATTCCTAGGATGAATTCTTGTTTTAAGTGGAAAAACTCAACCATTTTTCTTAACCATTTTAATTTGTCTTCTTGCTCTGAGATCACGCTAAGAGATAAAAGGATTTAGGAAGGACTTGCTAATGCCAGATCTTATTTTCTTCTTATCAGACGATAAAGCGTTCTAGCGAAAAGAAATGTTAGTTTCCTCCCAGGCAAAGCAAGGTTTTCTTTAATTTCCAAAGAAATTAAAAATTACCATATGAACTTGTTCTTTCTTTGAATTATAAAAATTCTTTTTATCAATGATTTGGTTAGTTCTGTTATAGTACGTGTTTAGATGT
>BGPR01000434.1:327399-341854 GCA_013235015.1 Araneus ventricosus | reverse complement strand
TTTTATATTTAAAACCCTTCAATAGGAAAAGGAACTCTAACCATAGAACTTCCTAGGCTGAATATGAGATTCGGAAGTTCCGAAAGTAAGTTTCGTCATGCTTTTTCGCAAGGAAGCTTTATTACAATCCGAAACATACAATGGCATAACAAAATATAAACTTTTGGCTATTCTTCTACATATTCGCCATCGACATTGATACATTTGTCGTACAGTGAAATAAATTTCAAGAAATCCTCCTGATAAAAATCGGTGTCCAGCGAGTGAAGGAAATTCTTCACAGCCTGTTGCACCTCTTCATTACTTGGGTAGTGACGTCCCGATAGTGCTGGCTTCAATGCAGGAAAAAGATGAAAATGTGTGTCCAAGGACCTCACACTGATCACAGGACTGCAAGAATGGCAATAAGCTGTGAGGGGTTTTGTTCTTGGACGCAGAAAGGGACACAAAAGAAGACATTCGTTGCCTAGGATGAGAGAGATTGGATCACCCAGCCTACAGCCCCGAACTTGTCCCATCAGACTTTCACCTCTTTCCTGCATTGAAGTTACCACTATCGGAACGGCACTTCCGAAGCAATGAAGAGGTGCAACGGACTGTGAAGAATTTCATTCGCTCGCTGGACACCGATTTTTAGCAGGAGGGTTTCTTGAAATTGATTTCACGGTACGACAAACGTATCAATGTGTGGAAAAATAGCCAAAAGTTTATATTTCGTTATGCCATTGTATGTTTCGGATTGTAATAAAACTTCCTGGCGAAAAAGAATAACGAAACTTACTTTCGGAATGTCCCTCGTAACACAAGAACAAAGCATCCGTCTTTTAGCATCCATGATATCATCGCTTAGCAAGCAACACCACCTATCCCATTTCAAAGAGGGAGATTCAAATGAATTTTTTACAACCAATAACGAAAATTTCTAAATTTGTTTCAAGTCTGGTAAAACCTGTGGTATGTTCAATTGTTCATAAAAAATGTTGAAAAAATTCTGAAACATTCGTTATTGGTTGCGAAAAATTCATTTGAATCTTCATCTTTGAAATTTCAAAAAGTTGAGATAGGTGGTGTTGCTTGTGTTAAGCGACGATATCAAGGAAAACTGTTACATCATACAAATACGAATTTATAACGTTTCAGAAAAAGTTGAAACAGGGGACGTGATACTTCAACCATTTGTAAAAAATAGAGAAATAATGTAAAGCATTTCAAAGCTGTAATTGTGTGTTTCTATTATATTTGTATTTTTATATTGTGACAAATTCGTCTTGTGGGTGTACGTGAATGCAGCCCAATAAGCAGGATTACAAAAATAAAGCTCTTTATTTTACAGGTATTCTAAGCAAAGAAACATAACACAGATATTAAAACAGCACTTGTAAAAATTCACAACAGAGATTACCATTAAATCTCAACACAGCGCTCAAAGGTTTCTTATTAGCTCACCAGCTTGCTTGCAGATCAAAATCCAACTGACTCCTCTTGGCTTGAGAGCTTGCCTTTTATACTTTTCAACAGGAAGTGACTTCATTACGTAGGAAGTGACATAATCTTTAGAAAGTTCATGAAACCAGTAGAAATATGTTGAAAGTTCGAGGTCCTTCTAGAGAATTCCTTTTGTCGCCAAGTCGCCAAAATGGTCGCCAAATTTATCTCCAAGTCGCCAAGTTTGTCGCCAAGATTAGCATCTCAGGGAAACGATTTGATAGCTTTGTAACAATATTTAATTTTATTGATCACAGTGATCTAATAATAAGGGAAATCGTCATGGAACATATTGTAGTGTGAGCAATAGAATTTAAAGCACAGAAGACAATTATTTCGCGATATTTTATCAGACTGGCAATTTCGAGTTGGATATTCCAAGGGCGGAACTCATCAAGGATGGCTGTGAGTCCAATATACAGAAATTGATATCTTCCAGCAGCAGTATTCCCAAGAGAAGCTATCCCGAATTTGTTTATATGGCCTAAAAAGAACATAATAATTCAAGTGTCATTATTTAAATTCCAGTTATCAATGTGAAGCTAGTTATCAGAAAAGACGATATCCATAACAGAACAACTTCTGAGCCAATCTGAACTCAGCATCTTTTCATCTTAACACTAGTTTGTCAAAGAAACACACTAGACATGCTTTCCTTACCGTTTGTTTTCAAGGATGAATTCTCAAAATCATTTCGAGAAATCAGAGAATTCAGTTTGCATTTTAATATTAAGTATTGTAAGCTAGCGAAGGGTTGGTCGACCCTGTTACAGACATCTGTCCTATTTCGACAGAATGTTTTAAATTATTATCGCAAAAAGATCCGAGGACATTAGAGAGAGAATCACTTTATTTTATTTAGAATTTTAGCTAAATTAACATTGTGTCTGTTCAGAGTTACAGATCTATTTCCAATCTGTATGATTATATTTTGTGCTTCTATTTTTATTTTCATATGCTAGTGAACTCTGTATGTTATTTTATCTTTAATTATGCTATGGACGAGTTTTCTGTTTTGTTTATTTATATTAACTTGCGGCGACTACGACGGTGTAATCCCATTTAGCAATTTTAGGGGTCTATTCTGGTACCCCCAGTTGGGTTGGGAGACGTCACTTTTTCCATTGTTAACGGCCGGGAAAAGTGACGTCTCCTTACCCAACCGGGGGTAGCAGAATAGACCCCCTAGTTTACATCAAAGTTGAAGAAATCTTGCTATGCAAGTCTGTAAACCTGCAGCTAGTTTAGCACGACAAAATCGCAAGTTCATAACAAGACTGCAGCAAGTTAATGCAAACTTCGAAATCCCCATGCGACAAACTTGCTGTGAACTTGTCGTGGAAGTTGCCTGCAAATTTGCAGTCTTGTCTTTATGTCAAACCAGTAGAAAATTTAGCTTGTCGTGTCAAATTTACGGCAAATTCATTGCAAACTAGTAGCAAATTTGGCGTGTTGTGTCAAAATTGACTTGTTCTGTTTATTAATAAACTTTTATTGCTTGCTAATAAAAGATAAATAAAATACAAATATTTGGTTCCTTTTATCCCTCTCCCAAATGAATTCGGATGCTCAACATTTTTATACCATATAGCCAGAGTATACAGGAACCTATAGTTTACAGTAGATTCTAAATCATTAGTAATACCCAACCACACCCAGGAACCGACATCAATTGAAGCGAAGACCAAACGACTATCAGATTGCCCCAATAAAGGAGGAGTGAATACAGTAAATGAGGATCGAGCAAACTTCTAAACTGAAGCATCTTATCCATTTGGGCTGCTATTGCCAGGAAAGACTTTGAATAGATTAACTTTAAAAGCAGTCGAAATCATTGTGTCATGAGTCATAAGTGCTCCGTATCAGTCTCACAGCAAACTTGCATTGCAAGGGATGATCAATTATGCTATGTTACCTTGCAGGAGTTTCGCTGCAAATTTGTCGCGTCAAGTTTGTCATGACAATATAATATCCTGAAAAAATCACACTTTCTGCAAATGTGCATGCTATCTGAGTTGCTAAGTCAATGGAATCTTCAAAGTGGAAGTCCAAAAGTAATGTAAATAAAGCCAAGATTCTAATGTAAGTAAACACTCGTCCATAGCTTCAAGTTTCGTCTGACAACAAAATTTTGTATGAATTCAGTTTTGATGGAATATGGCGTTTTGAAGGGCGCAAACTTATCTCAATCTGGACATTTCAATCAATCACTCAATCAAGGGCGTAAACTACGTTATGAGGCAAATTAACGGGTCTATTCTGGTACCCCCGGTTGGGTTGGGAGACGTCACTTTCGCACGTTAACAACGGGAAAAGTGACGTCTCTAACAGAATAGACCCCTAAGTTTTTATGTTGTATTTTAAAACGAGCCTGCAATTTTTTTTATTCTGTTTCTATTTTATTCGGCGTGAGTACGCAACAATTAGGAATATGAAATGGAAAAACTTTTTTTAATTAAAAAAATACTTAATAGTTTATCTTAAAAGCTATATTTTGAATCATTTTCAATGCCTTTACATACAATAAAACATTCATGCGGTTCCAAATGTAAGGTATGAATAAGTATCGTGAAACATTGCACCATTACTCCAAACAATCTCCAAATTGTTTTTCTTTAACCTTTATTTTCTGGTAAATGTGATATTATGTTTACTCTTCCTAAGAGTAATTACAAAACTTTCCGAAACTTTGAAAAGTGCACAAAACATGTAAATCGATTCATATTCTTTCCGTATCACAACACATCCACACCAATCGATCTTACGCAGAATGGAGAAAATTTTGTTTGCTGTTTAAATTCGGAACTCTTCTTGTTTACAGTAGCCTGTTCCAACATACATCGACTTCGAATCTTGTTTGTGTCGTTCTAAAAATTCGATTGACATTTTCCTTATCAGCACCCTTCCAAACTTTGACAGTCCCCGGAGATGAATTTCATCCACTAGAGGGTCAGTTTTGATCCTTTGGTGAGAAGAGTAAAAAGACGTGGTGTCAACAACTAATGTCGAAACTGCCTCGCTATTAGAAATATATTACCTGAGGAGCTAATGGCATCGCTTTCTGATGTAATTTCAAATATCAGTTTTATTTTATGTTGCATTTTTATTACATACTTTTATTTAACTTGACTTTATTTAGGTTTGCAAAGATAGAATTTTGTAATCGATTTTCCTTTCACTTCTTGATGTGCTAGAGTCTCGAAACTTTCGGCACTTGATTTTTTAATATTTTCAAAACTTAATTATCATTTAATCGATTAATTTAATTAAAATTTTGGTTTGAAAGGAAGGGTATCTCCTGGTCGTGAATTTGGGAAAATAATTATCTCCCGATTGCATAGCATTTATAATAATGAATCAGACTTGAAAGTAGAAAGCAATTAAAATATAAATGATTTCTAATTTCTTGTCATTATCTAAAATGAATTTTTAAACTTTATTATTATTACTATTCAATTTATTTAACTTCATTCCTTTCAAGTTTGTAAAAATAGAACTTTCTAATCGATTTTTCTCACACTTTTTGATGTGCTAGGGTCTAGAAATTTGTAACACTTGTATTTTCTCAATAACATTACACTATTTTAATATGTTCAGAACTTTATTATCAGTTAATAAGTCGATTTAATTAAATTTTGGTTCGATACTAGTGGTGCCATCTAGTCGTGAATGCGGGAAAAATTGATTTCAAGTTTTCATAATATTTATAATAATTAATTATAAGTGAAAGACTTAGAAGCAAAAAAAATTAAATGATTTCTAGTTTTTGGTACATAGATAAAAAAGATGTTTTTAAAAGTCTTTTTTATTCAATATGTTTAAATTGAGTTCTTTCATATTTGTGAAGATCAGCTTATTGGCTTATTAGAATTTCAAAAATAAGTTAGCATTGAAGATTATGATAAATTCGTCAAATTTTTAACAGAAATAACTTTGAAAAGTAGAAAGTTAATTTTCGAAGACGAAAATTTCTTTTCAAAAATTAATTTAATGAACTTCGGTATGAATTATATTTTTAGTTTCAACAATTTTAAACTTTTCTTTAATAGAGTTTTCGAAACTTAATCTACTTTTTCTTTCGATAATAGTGCTTTTCTGTATATATGGCATACATTTTGTTTTGAGGATATTTGGGATGCATTAGTGCGTTTGCCATGAGGATAAAAAATTTTTAAAGTGGTTATAAATTCTGTTCTTGTATGACTTATGATTTATTTCACGAACATTGTGGATACATTTGATTTTGTCTTGTAAAAACAAAATAACAAATTATAATTACAATATTTTAATTTAGTCTTGTATAAATTACAGCTGTTTCAACAGCATTATGATTTTCGAATGTGCATTCAAGCAGTTTGAGGGGAATGAAACTTAAAATTATAATATGACATAAAAAATATAAATTTCACTGCTTTCATCTAAGATACATTTATCTAGAATCATGCAAAACATGCGTTTTTTTAATTTAAAGATATTATTAAAAAAATTATCAATTTTTTAGTAATTGAAAAACGATGAAAAGTTTAAAATTCTATTTTTTAAAATTACAGTTTCAATTTTGTTTCTCTTAGTCGAATAGTTTTTTTATATTTAGTTCAACACCAGTGTAAAGGTGTGTTTATACTAGGCCCATATTATCCACGACCGACTCACCCATAGGTTTAAAGTCTACAAGGATGGACAGAAGGCCAATTTTATCGGACAATAGCATGGAGTTGTCCCGTCGAGACTTGCCCGCTCTTTCTGCGCATGCGTTATCCTTCCTGTGCATGCCTGATCATCTTTCCGTACACGCATGAATTCATTGTCAAGATAATATTGGCCTACTGCAAACCCTGATGCAGAATATGACGAATTGAAAGGAAGAGACGCAGTGAAAGGACATAATAAAGACTTGTAATTATTTGCACAAACTCAGGTACGAGCTTGTGATATCGCATGCTTGCTATCAACTAAATCTGACCAAAACTGTTCTAATCAGCAATAAAACAACGCGAAAAGTTAGGTCACACCGATTTCGGGGAAAGTGTTTCGCATGTATGCTGATAATAAATTATCAAAGAACAATAAAAGTAAACTGTTTAATTCTATTTTAGAGGAGAAAGAAACCTCAAGAGGAAATATTACTGCGTGCTTTTTTAAATCCTTCGAGTGGTGCAGTTTATCATCCCTTCGGTTTCTCAAACCGTGGAATCATTTCATTATTTTCCATCCCGTTTCGGCCTTTCAGTGTTTGTATTCATTTTCTTCAAAGTATTTTTTACATTGTACTGCGAAAACCACAAAATGTTTTATTTACAATGAATAATTAGCGTTCGCTTTGCCACCTCCGTTGAAAATAAAATATTACAACTACGTTTAAAAAGCTTCAGAACTTTTTAAATATTTTCCAAATGCAAATGAATTATCTATTTTCCGCAGAACAAGCAAGCAGTATCATGTGATCGAACAGGTTTCATCTAATTCAAATAAGTACAGCGCATGCGCTGAGTCATGATTACAGGCAGTAAAAACTTCTCGTTTCGGTGAAGGCCAATTCATGGGTGCTCCATCACGATATATCGAAGTTTCGCAGGTCCATCTCGGTGTCAAATTGCCTTTTGAAACATCACATTTCGGTACTTCGCCAACCATCTTATTCCCCTGATCTCGCCGCATTTGACTTCTTCCTCGGATGAAGAAACTGCTTAAGGTCAACGATTCTCAAGTTCCAAAGAAGTGCAGCGACGAAGGTGCCGGTGAAGGAAGTAAAAGGATGCGATGACATAAAGGCATATTTGCGCAGGACGGTTACTTCTAAGGAAGCTACAAATAAACAGGTTCTGTCTGTATTCATTCTTCCGTAATAAAATATGGGTTGAAATCTAGAAGTTGGAACACACTGTCGCCAAAGCAAGATGGCTATTATTGGTAAACAAGCGTGCGTCGGTCACAGTTAAAAGCTAATCGCTTAAAGTTTTATATTTTTTCGAACCCATTGCGTTTGTGGTTTGTCGTTGCTGTATCTCCCGTTTCAAATGTAGAATTTTAACAGAACTAGTTGCTTTGCTAGTTCATTGAATGTAAGGAATCTCTTTCTTTTAACTATTCTAATGAAGCAGAAGAAATTGTGCTCGCGATGCCTGAAGTAGGCTCCGGGCAAATTTTTTTAAGTTAAAAAAACATCAGCGGCTTCGCTTTCAGCAAAGCGGGAATCTAGTGGCTTCGCTAGCTCAGTGAATGTATCGAATCAGCTTCTTTTAATTACTCTAATGAAGCAGCAGAACATTTTCCGGGCAAATGTTTTTTCAAAACAAGTAATAGTAAAAAATTACGACTTACTCAGTTCTAATATTTGCACTTGGGTGGAAACGTTCTAAATATATCAAAAAGAAAAATGAACAATGCGGCGCATCAATGAAACCATCACGCAGGTGAAGACAGCATTCCAAAGGATGAATTCCGAAATATGACCAAGCAACTTCAAAAATTCCATTCATACGATTTTTATTATAAGGCAAAGAAAAAAATCTCTCAATTATGTGATCGGAAAAATATAAAATCAATAAATAAATCAAAGTTCTATTTATTTGTCATTCTTCACTATTTTAAATTTTTCTAGTTAAAATATAATTTATTACTTAAATAAATATTTTTAAGTTTTATAAAATTCCGCGTAGTTTATAAACAACTCAGAAACGCGAAACGCTTGCCATGACGTAAGCGATCTAGCCTATGGGTTGCCACTGGTACGAAATCGCATGTGTTCCAAATTCTAGATACCGACCAAAATAACTTTCAGAACTTTTTGAACTGACAGTATTATATAAATTTTGGAAGAAATGGATTTACTTACCTGTATGTGGTATTGTATAGTTTTTTGAGTTACTAAGTTTATTTATATATGGATTGCAATTTGAAGCAGAAATGCATTTATTGAAAATTATTTTTATTGGCCTCGATTGAAAACTTCAATCTATAAACATCACGAATAATCTATAGGAAAAATGATTTTCGATCTTTAAGCCAATATTTTTACTCAAGTTTCTTGTGGTATTATCTGTCCTAAAGTTGCGAATAGTTTTGTAAAAGTAACATTTAACTATACTAGAAACTTATACCTTTGAAATAAATCACAATATTAATATCAGCAGATTTTTCATTAAAATTTGTATCTTTCATCAGATAAATCGCCGCTAAAGTTAATTCCCCATAATATTATCTCTGAATGAATCATAATAAATATCGAAAAATTACTGTGCCAGAAACTTTAATTGAATGATCGCAATAATTTTTATAAAGAAAAATCATTACTCTATTGATTCAGACATTATCATTGAAGCAGGTTGTCAGTTTCAATAAAGTTAGCTTACTTAAATCAATCAATCCCATTAGTCAACGTGTTTAATTTGTATCTTTCATCAGATAAATCGCCGTTAAAGTTAATTCCCCATAATATTATCTCTGAATGAATCATAATAAATATCGAAAAATTACTGTGCCAGAAACTTTAATTGAATGATCGCAATAATTTTTATAAAGAAAAATCATTACTCTATTGATTCAGACATTATCATTGAAGCAGGTTGTCAGTTGCAATAAAGTTAGCTTACTTAAATCAATCAATCCCATTAGTCAACGTGTTTCTGCCTCGCCTCTAATACCCATTTCATCAGTATTCGCGTGTTTCTCCAGTGTGATCATTAAGGCACTGCTTTATCCAAATTGTCTAACCATCTCACGGACCGTGAAAATCAATCAATTCAAGCTTCAATGGGGATAACATCTTCTGAGAGTATTTCAAATTATATCGCATTATCAGAGTACAGTTATACAGTATAATATTGTGGGAAATTTTCAACTTTCTGAAGCTATTCCAATGCCTTAAAAAAGTAATCTATATATTATTTCGAGATTAACGTTTATTCTGAATTATGCATGATTTGTATCTTTTGTTCTCAATTTCGGCTTTGTTACTTCACGGAAAAACAAAGCAATTATGTTAGCAAAAGAGATTTATTTTTAGTTATATGTATTTAACTGAAGAAAAATATTATATATCAAATGAAATAATATACCTCTTCTGGTTATTTGCTAGTGATACAAATTCTACTTTGTCGCCATTTTACTACATCTAAAAATATGTGATGCAAACATCAACTTAAGAATGAAATACCAAAAATGTATTTTCAGAAATATAATAAACCGGCAAAGGCAATAAACTGTAGCAAAAATACACAAGACACCGGTAAAAATTCATTTTAGAAAATTATTGCAAAATATAATATTCTTGTAATGGATACAGTTTTTAACTTTGATAATAGAGTGAATATATTTAATCAAATAAAAACAATTTTACTGCACAACTTCAATTTTTATTTAAATTGTACACTGCTTTAAAAAGAAATTAATGAATAAATATAAATTTAAATTAATCTTAAAATTAGATTATACAAATTTTATTTGTAATGAGATCAATCAATAGAAATAGGCTTTTTAAAAGTCGTGTTTTTATCTTAATTTCTTGGTAATACTTTTGATTTTCCGCTTTGATTTATTGATTAATTCAAGTAATTCATTAAAAAAATTAAATTATATATTTCTAAAATTAAAATAAAATGCATTTCTAATTTATTATTAAAACTATTATTTTCTAAAATTAATTATTAAAATGTTTAATTAATAATTAAAAGTTTCAATAATTAAAAGCACTGAACAACTCAAATATGAGGTATTGACAAATATATTTATATAAAATAGTTTAGCACTCAGAATTCCGGTAAACAAATAAAAAATTTAAATTACAGCGTAATAAAACAGTGCCTTGTAGTTAAAATGTGGTAATTAAGTATGGGGGTTATTTCACGTAATAAAATAAATGGCAGGATTCCTTTCAAGAACATATTTCACTAGTAACAAGTTATCCGAATTTTTTTCACCACTTTTCAGAAAGTATGTAACACAAGATATGCAAGGAGAAATAGCTGACACACAAATGAAAATATTCTCACCTAAATAATTGAATAATAATAATTAATCGAATGAATATTATTTATATTCATATTATTTCTGCATAAATTAGCTGTTTTCTATTTATTAAAGGGTTTTTGAACTAATAGGACGCTCAAAAGCTTTTTGTTCTTATTTTCTCATGCTTTTTCTTACTTGAATACAGTGTGCTCACTTAGAAATATTTCTCAGAATGAGATACAAATTCATGCATGATTTCGTCATGGCATCTTAAAAATTTTAAACGAAAATATTTATTTATTTTTCTTATTTTCCATTTATTATAATTTTCAGTTTTTACCCTATTAGCACAAGATGCTCTACGGTATTCAAACCATATCTCTACGATGTTGTGTGTCATTCAGAATATCGTAGCAACATCGTGGAGATATCGTAAAATATCTTGAGCTAGCTAATGAACATGACTCGACGTTGAATTTCCAAAATATATAATTTGTCCAAAAGCTTATACAGTTTGTCATAAAAAAGTTAATAGATATTTTCAAAAACTGAAGGGTCTACCCTACCACTCCTTCCAACATTCTTTTTTCCCCCTTTGAATTGAAGATAACTGCAACAATATTCCGCAATATAGCAAGCTCAAACCTGAATATTGAACGAACGTTCTGTCACACCATTACGTTGGAACCCTTTTTGAGACACTATTCCTGTGTCATTCTTTTCAGGAACACTATTCAAATGACATTCTTTTATGTCCCGCTATTCCAATGTTGCTCTTTTTATTCAAGTCGTTCCAATGCGAATCTTTTCTTCTACACTATTCCATTGAAACTACGCAATTCCACCGTCACTCTGTTACAGGAAACGATTCTGTCGCCAATGAAACAGAGAATTGCATAAAAAATCAGTTTTTTCTGGTAAAAAGCAGTTGTTTTAATTCGAATAATGTATTTCGTTTTCTTAAATACAGTTTGGAATTATGACAGCTTAAAGTGGTATTTTTGGATATTACTTAGCGCCCTAACTAAAGAAACTTCGATAAAATAAGGAGCTTAAAAGTGATTTCCTTAATCAAAAATAAGTTGTTGTTTTTTTTTACTTCTCAAAACAAACCTAAAAGAAGATTTAAGAAGAAAAGAAGATCGCTTACTTCTCCATTGAAAATAAAAACGGTTAATGCAACTTATAAAACTCTTTATTTTAGAGAAAGTTAAGATTTTACTAATGAGAAGAAATTCGAGTGACGTTTGAAACCTAGTTTATACGTATATAAGCGACCTATATCATTATTTAATATATTTTTAGTCTTTTCAAACATTTAAATTAATTTATGCGCTATATTTTGCTTTTGTGGACAAATGCGGACGTTTACAAAAGAAGTGCAAATAAAATATATGAAATAAGCAATAAAAATGACTCGGCATTCATATTTCTTATTGGGATGCAATTTATCATCCCAATTAGTCTCAATTAATGCTAAAAGTTTACAATAATAAAAGTAAATGAGTAAAAGAACTCTTCCTGAAACATCCAGCAATCCCTTTAGTATGAAAATTGCTAATAAATCAGTCGAAATAATCTGGAATAAAATTCACAATAAAGGAGAAAAATAGTAAATCGAATGCTCGGCATGTTATAATACAACGTTTGACTAGAAAATATCAATTTAAAGCAGTGAGATAATTGCACAATTATGCATCTAATGCTTTGAAAAATGATGCTACAATGAGCTTCATTTTTTTTCAAAAAGTCATTCAATCTTTTTCGAATGAGATAATTACCTATGGAAGGTTTTTTAATATATAATTGCTATTGCTACAAAAAAAATATGGTGCTTGTGCTGTGCAAGATGGCTAGTCTGTTTTCAAAAGTCGGCCTAAAAATACTATCATAAGTAAGTAGATGATATATTTTTCAAATGAATTTCAGGTAATTTCTCATTATCTTTTTCTATTTTAGTTAAATTATATCAATAAGAATCTTATTCGCCCCATTAGTTTTAATATAGTCATAACGTAGTTACCAACTGATCTTTAGAGAGTATACATAATCATTAAAAAATTTACAAATATGGAATAAATTATTTAAATTTCAATCAACAGATTTCACATATTCACGCATTTTTTGTACTTATATCAATATTTCTGATCAATTTTAAGCACAAATTTGTTCCTGTTTACTCGTTAAAAAATTCTTATTTTTTATGGACTATTTCATTTAAATGAATTTCCAAAACATTTTTAGTTAGTAAAACTGGAAGCATTTGTCTGAATATTTGATTACTCATAATCGAGATGAAATAAAATTTAACTGCATATTAAAAATGCACAAATATCCAAAAATAATGAACACCAATATGATTCTGTTTAATAAATTACAGTAACAGTTCTGTTTTCAGAAACACATCTCAAAACGAAGTCAACAACAAATTGTTTTAATAGTTATATAATTATATATTTAAAAGTTATTAGGAAAATAACTGTTTTTTAGAATTGCGATTTCGACAAAACTTACTATTTCGTTTAAATAGACGTTTCTGCGCTTACAACTTCCGGATAATAAACCTCAATCTCAGTCATGTCTACATAGAGTAATAGTTTCTTTGTTAAAGAATTACTTCATTTGCTGTTTTGCAACGAATATTTCTATACAGAAAATCACTTGACTAAAATATTAAATAAGGAATAATTTCTGTTGAAATTTCCATTAATTCAATGTGAAGGAAAAGTAAATCGTTAAAAAAATTTAATTTACCTATGTGTCTTTAATATGGCGACCACTTCAAGCAATGAGTTTCTTAAATACGATCTTATTTAAATTGTGTTTGCAAATATCTTCGTTTATTTAACGTAGTAAACTAAATTTTTGAACACCCTTTTCATCTTTCAATGAACAATTTAAACTTAAAGTAGTCTTCATACTATATGTTTTTCAGGTTGGCCTCTGTGATATATAACAGAATTATTTTTAACCATAATTGTTAATAGTTTATTTATATGGATAATTGTTGTCTCATTTTATAGATTTCGTTATGTACGAGGGCGGTCCGACAATAAAGGTACAAGGCAAAATCACACAGACGGTTATAATTCAAGAAAATATTTAAAACATTTCAGAAAAACTGCAAACTTTTGTTTATTTCTCGACATAATCTCCGTAAACGTTGAGATATTTATCCCGGCATGACACTAGTTTGAACATCCCTTTATGGTACTGTTGTTTGTCATGCTGCTTGAATCCTCAGGATGGTGTTTTTTTTGAATCGAGCAGAAACTTGTGTGGATGTCTATAGGTCGCATCTATCCTGTCAACTAGTCTGTGAAGTCTATGTACTCAGCATTTCACGATGCTTTAATGCGACTCTTCCTTAATCAAGACGCATCCGACTTTTGAGCAGTTGTCGTCATGTATGTGAAGTCCTTGGTCTGCTCTTTTCTTTCTCGGATCACCTTTCAGGTCCCTTCGTCCATCTTAATTTTTTTAAGCACCAAAGTTTGCATTCTTTTTTAGCTTAAAACATCGCACATATAAACACCCTACCGCAATTCTATGAATTTCACTCTGATTAACTCTTCGGCTTGCAAAAAATCTGCAACTACACGTATCTCAAATTTGCATATCTGGGGATTAGACACTCCTCATCATTTCTTTCCTTCCCTGGAAGTTTTAATTGCGTTAACGAAACGCACTTCAGTCTAAGTTAGATCTCTTATTTTAAATTCTGATAGCTAGATTTCATTATTAATTGTTGACCAAAGAACTTAAACCCAAATAAAACGAACTTAAATTAAATAAAGATGACTTTTTAGATATTAAAAGAACTTGAACAAAAAAACTCATTATGGCTTGTTTGACTACAGAGACGCTGATTTTAATTTCAATTGTAACAATCTTGTGGATTATCATTCAAATTAGATTCTAGGTTGTCTCAGAAACCGCAATTTTTAGTCAACTAACAGAATATAAAAAAATATACAATAATAGAAATGAATTTTAGTGACTGCCTTAATTTTCTAAGAAA
>BGPR01000434.1:266725-308800 GCA_013235015.1 Araneus ventricosus | reverse complement strand
CCTTCTTAGTCTGGAAAAGAGATTTTGTTCATATAATTTTGCTTTACAATAATTTTATTTTTACTTGATATAATTTTGCGAGTTCAACAGTTAGATCTCATTAAAATATCCGTCTATTTTTTTCTAAATTGGCATTACATATTCGGAAATTCCATAGTCGTTATTTCTGAGTTTCATAGTTTCTGCCGTAACTTTTATTCGATAAACTGAAAAAATCTAAGCTCCGAATAGAAAGTTTTTTTAAAAAAATGTCCGCAATATTGGCAACCGCTGTCTGGATTCTCCCCTCGATATTTATCACAAAGCATACTTACAGCATATTTCTTACAATCTCTTCTTCTTGTTCTGGAAAAAAGATTTTGTACATGCAACGTTTGTTCTTGCAGCGCAAATAACCTCCTCTACTCCTCCTCAAAATAAAAAGGGAAGGCGAGACCACCGCCCCCCCCCCCGTCACTGTCATAACAAAACTCGCATTCGTTCCGTAATTTCATTTCCAAATTCGTCCCCAGATCTTGAGACCCAAACATGTCGAGAAACTTTTCTTACAAGAAAGGATTTGTTTCCGTTCGTTCGTTTGAACTTTTTTTAAAATAGAAATGATAAACTTTAAAATTCTTTTGTGTCTCCGGCAGTTCGTAAATTTAATGTTTAGCATCTTTCGCTTCTGACTCGAAAGAAAATAATGCGCATCGCAGAAATGCGTAAAATTCAGATGCAACTTAAAAATCTTCCAAAACATTAATTTAGAAAAGATTAGTACGTCTTGATCTTTCTGCTTTAATTTAATATTTCAGTAATAAATGGCAACGAAATAAAATAATGAAAATATGCGTGAATATAAAACAAGTTCTTATCTGTTTTCACCATCAAACTTTATTTCACTTACTTAATGGCTTATTTGTTTTACTAAGACTTTCTTTCTTTCCAGTCTATCCGAGTAAAACTGAAATGCCATTTTTTAACGATATAGAACTTTATTTAACGCTACTGAATAGATTTTCTTTAAATTTCGCTCACAAAAACTATGAAGCATAAGGAAGACTAAAAATTTCGTGACAATAAATTAAATAGTCAATTTTGTGTAATTAAAAAATTATGCTTCCAATGCGCATGCGCAGTTCAAGCTCTTCTACTGACGTTCATATAAGGCTAAACAATAACGTATTAACAGTGATACAGTTTGTAAACCATACAAATATAAAACACTGAACAGATTTTCTTCAAATTTTGCTCTCAAATACTATGAAGCATCCAAGTAAATTAAAGTGAAGTGCAAAAATAATTTTATACGCTATAGAAACACAAATATGAAGGTGCATTCGTCTTTGTTGTTGAAAGAAAAGTAGAAATGCCTATCACAGACAAGGTCCTCTGGCTCGGTTGGTAAGGCACCCAACACTGAGTCCATACGTCCAAGGTTCCTTACCAATTTTAATTCCTCTGATGGATACTTTTATTTTTCAAGAAAAAAAATTTTCAGCTTTCCAGATAGCTGATGCATCCAAATTACTCAATAGATTTTCTTCAAATTATCATCACAAATGTTTTGAAGCATAAGGAGGATTTTGGCGAAAGTTTAGTGACAAAGAATTAGATAGTTTATTTTTATTAGTCTTCGAAGTAATAAATGTGTCAGGTCACTCTTTCCATTTGTTGCTGTTTTACAATGAAGAACTTGCCTTCCGCTTTTAGCCTGATAATTTTATTTCTCTTGCTTTTTTTTATTCTTTTTAGTATAACGCGTTTTTCTCATTCATTATTTTTAAATTAATTGTCTGGTTATATATCTTATTTGGTGAGCTTCAGCATATATTACTTTTTTAATATTTTGTATTTGTTTTAATGCCTCTTTTGTTCTGAAGACATATTGCGAAGAGAGCATCACATTTCATTTAGTTAAATCTTTGCTGCTTTTAATTTTAAAAAGTTGCAGACGATGAGAGGACTTTGTATATTATAAATACTTTATATAAATGTAGTTTTAGCATTCATTGATATTATACATGAAAGTATTTTCATCCCTAGAAATGCCAGGCATATCAACTATCTCCAATAAATCGGGACATGTTAAAATAATGACGAAGGAATCTGAATGATTTTCGATACATGAAAACGGAAAATCGAGAAATAATTTCCACCTTTCTTCTACCTATGTTCTTATTTCTACAAACTTTTAAATAGATATTTAGGAATCTCTGCTTTGCTTATTTGTTTTCTATTTGAGATGAGGTAAATTATATTACTGGTTAGAAACCCGTACACATGATGCTTATGATCACAAAAATTGCTACTGCCATTTACTAAACGTGATTAAACAGCATAAACATACTAATGAGTCCGGGCCATTTAAATGGACAGATAATTTTCAGAACAAAAACTGTCATAGAATGTGAAATCAAAGAAATTATGTGGAGCTGCTAAATATAAAGAACGGAGAGTGTTAACTTGCATATTGATTTAAGCATCATTCATGATGACTTAGATGCCGATTGCAGAACTTAGAGAAGAATACTTCCAATCCGACTAAATCGGTGACGAATAGCGCCCTCTAGGTCATCCGGTTGGCGTTTCTGGTTATACTTTTCAACGTGATTTTGGTTTGTTTTTGTGTTTACTCCTTCTCCTAACATTTTGAACGTAATGAATTTTGAATTATATTGTGAATTTCAGCATTCTTCGGACAAAAACTGTTTTTTGTCACAAAAATAAAGGAAGAAAATACCAAAAAACAAAACAAATTCTCGCATTAAAACACACAGATTTTTTAGTAGACAGTTTCCAAAGAAACGTATTTTACTTTAAAAGCAACTTTAGATGTTTCTACGACGCCCACATAAACAACGTTGCTCACGAAAGTATTTCGGGAAGATTTTACAGAAACCCATCTACCTGTTGACGAATTGCGAATTCGAGCGAGGTCAATCAGAAAGTTTACTGCAATCATTTCCTGCCGAAAATGTCTTACTCAGAATCACGGAAACCATTTTTATTCTTCGGCACAGGCCTCAGGGCTTTGAAAATTTACTGGTAGAACCTACGCAGAAAACATTTTGCACTTCATCTCCCCCACATTACGCTATCGAAGTTTAAATATACTTCGATGACGTGCCTCCGACAACAACTTTTACAAGAAATTCTAGACTGCAGACGAATAAATTTGATTTTCTATTTCCTTCCCACCACAAGAAGCGTTTGAGGAAGAATTTCGAGCAAATGAATGGTCGAAATTAAGGCCTTTTATTCGTTTTAAATTCCTCACGTTTACCAGTTTATCGGAGTGAAAAATTGGAAAAACATATATCTTTGTAACGTGGCGACTTGAAAGAACTCTAAATTAGAGTTGTTCTGTCTTTCTTTGATACGTTATGTAACCGTCTAGAACTTTTTTTACTAAGGGATATTTATATCTATACGAAATAAGTGAGATTTCCTATAAATTTGTTTTCTTAAATCTTATTCATATGGCATATTCTTTCTAATAGTGTTTCATAATGATCGTATTATTTTACTTCTAAAATTTTGCTATATGCTTTTCTCTGTTCAATTATATTAACGTGCCGATTTGAAGCAACGTTTTGGGGAGGACCTCTTAATTTTTATGTTTTTTTATTTTTTTATATTTTAAGATGGCACTTGAGTTAACACTCCCTCTCCAAACTTCCGCGCCACACCACGAGGTGGACGTTAGATCCATGACGTCATATTCGCCGTGCACCAGGCCCACCTTCATGACGCATCTTGAGAGGTGTTGGGTTTCGAACATGGGACCTTAGCAGTTATCATTTGCTAGTTAAGGTGCTTTGCACAGTCATAACAGCCTTCAAACCATCATTGTCTAAAATTATTTAAACGAAACGAATTGCACAAAAAAATCTTATTCATTAAAATTAATAATAATAGAACAAGATTTTCCATTTAAAAAAATTGATGTCGGAAATATTATTATAACAACAATGTACACTGCTACATTTAATACAATCGTTAATATCAATTGTGGAATAAATAAACAATTTTTTTCTAAAAAAATAACAAATTTCTATTTTTCCTTATAACTATTTTTGCTTTTTTATTCGTGTTTCTAATATTAAATTTAAATAATATTTAATTAGTATAAATGATATCTATATAAAAATTTCTATTCCATTTAAATTATAATAAACTTATGACACAGCAACTCTTCTAAATTAGTCTAGAATTAATTTAATAAAACAATCCATTTATTTTTTCAACAATTTAAAATTATTTAAACTCATCCTGCAGATAAGGCTAAAAAGTAAAAATTTTCAATTAATTCTGAAATTTTAAAAACTATTTAAGAATGTGTGTTCTTGACTGCACTGAACATTTTAAGAAATACCTGAGGTTTATCGCAATTCCAGAATCAATAATCTTAAGTGTGAATACACTAAAAAAATCCAACCAAACATATTGAGAATTCTTAATTATGTAGTTAAAACTTCACACTCTCAAGTTTGCTATTTTCTTTATTTTGCTAAGCTTGTCTTTCATTCTAAATGCATCCAGAGATAATTCTTAAATAATGATGTAAAATTACAAAATAATTATAAAAACAGTCAAACAATAAAACATCCTTTGAATGAAACATTTAAGTGTAAGAAAAAGAAGGAAATAGTTTAAATCAAAGCGGATAAGTGAAGGTGTTTTAGAGTGAAATAGAAAAGAATCTTAATAAATAAATAATTACAGATATCATTATCAAATTTTGCTTAACCGACAATGAAATAAATGTGTAATTCAAATGAATTAAAAAAAATCTATTTAAAATAAATACTTTAAAACAAGTAATTTATTTACTAAAAACTTACAAATGTCTAAGCAAGTAGAAAAGAAATTATCAGAACAAAAAGCAGTAATTTTTTCCAGAAACTGATCAGACGATAAATTTTTTAAATTGCTTGCTTTCTTACCTATTCGATCTTTTTATTTCTTTTGGCTAAGTACATTTAGCTTAGAGCTAGTCATGAAAAATAAGGCAAACTACAGCATTCTATAATTATAGAAGAGTCATCTTATAGAACAAGTCAAATTCTGCAGTATTAAATACGGTTTGTAATCAATAATAAAAATCCTTTCCGTTCAAAAATGAACGCGATAACTGAAAAAAAGAGCAGGCTACATGGATGAAACCTGGCATTTAATCATTATACACAAATTGTTGATAATAGTCTTACAAAAGTCGTCTGATGGGTGTACGCTAATGCAGTCCAACAAGCAAGATGATAAAAAAAATAAATGACTCTTTATTTGACGAATATTCCAGAAAAACAAAACGTTGCATAAGTAGGAAAACTAAGCAACACTTTTATAAATTCACGGCACTTTCAATAGTGTTCGATGTCTATCAGTTCACCAGCTAAGACTGCTGACCAAACTCCAACTGATTCCCTTTTGGTCTGAGAGCTTGCTTTTATACCTTTTCCAAGAGGAAGTGACGTCACAAAGTAACCTCTAGAAGGTTCTTGATATTTCGTGCTCCTAGCAGAGATAGGATAACTATTCACGAATTTTCTAGAAGATTCCTTTTGTCGTCAAAATCGCCAGGTTTGTCGCCAAAATGGTTGCTAAGGTTAGCATGTCAGGGAAACCACTTTACAGCTTTGTTACAATATACATTTTGGACCAAATCCGTCAAAGGAAAAGTTACATTTTTTCGCTTCACAAGCAACGCCACCTATCTCAATTTTTCAAAATTTCAAGGAGAAAGAAGAATCTGAATTTTTCACAATCAATAACGAACATTTCTGAATTTCTTCCCATCTGATAGGAACATGTGGTTCATATCAGATTTAAAAAAGATTTCAGAAATATCCGTTAAAAAAGCATTTTTTTTTCATTTCATTGCGAAAAATTATGTTTTTCTTCCCCTTGAAGCTTTGAAATATTGAGATAGGTGAGTGTTTGATAAGCGACGATTTACAAAATGCATTCTCGATTTTCTTCCTTTCAAAGCTGCTCGAAACAAGAGGTATATTAGCATATTTTTTTATTAACACGCGAATAGCTACTCACACACAAGGATAATATGATGTGAATATATTTAAAAAAAATTTTGTGTGTCCATTATTGGGGCTTTAATAAAATGCTATTATTTATAAATATCGTGAAAATAAAAGACAAATTGGTTAATAAACTTAATAACATGATTAAAATGATTTTTTTTAATTTTAATTTATTTTATTTTCTAAGAGGTCATTCTTCTTAGGCTGATATGCTTTCTGTGAATTGCGTGGTATGAAAGTCTCAACTCACAGAATGCTGGACTACCAAATTTCGTAGGTAGTCATTTCTTGGGCCGTAGATACTTACTAAGAAGGGTTTGTCAGCATTTCAATTAGATTTTTAATTAATTTTATTACTTCTTTAAATATTTCGTTAACTTGGTTTCACCAATATTAATAATTAAAAATGGTTTCTTTGGAGTTTGACTTCAAAGCAGAATCTTCCCTTTCGCTTTTATTAACAAGATAATGTTTTTATGTTGGCATCCTTTCTATAAACTGGGTGATGTAAAAATCGTTAGGCATAAAATTCAGCGACTGATGAAATCAAGCCAGGCGAAGACAGGACAGATTAATCAAACTTTAAACATTATGCTACGTTTCGGATCCAAGGTTAGATTTTTCATTTTTTTTTATTTTAATATAGCGTCAATGTCATTCTCTTGGAATAGCAGTACAATAACATCAAAAGAACAAAATCAAAAAACAACAAAAGCAAAATATCAGTGGTGAAGGTAATTTTGTATACTTTAAAAGCATTTTATGTTCGCCAACCTATAAGTTTTTTCTACCTCGGGTCAGCTCATTCACCTAAAGGCTTTAGAGTGCTTCAAAGGTCGACGGGAATAATTAAAATGGAAGGTCGTAGGACAAATCCAAGCTCCACGAAAATTAAACATCAAACAATCATCAAAAAGTATTTCGAAAAAAATATATTTCCCCATGTCACATAAGAGAAACACAACAAATTATGAAAGACAATAAAGCTTAAAAGTTTAACATGAGAAATACAATAAAAACGCAACAAATAATAATTTTGATAAGCAAATTTCAAATTATAGAATTAAAAATGTATCAAAAAAATCATAAAAACAGACAAATAAAAAATAGAATATTAACTGCAACATACATATAAAGAAACATACATAGCATGCATATAATGTGATATAGAACATGACATAATATATGCATATGAACATATAACATGATACATAGGGAAAACAAGAAATAGCAAATGATAATTTTGATTCAATAAAACCCAAAAAATAGATAGTTAAAATGTCAGATAAAAATAACAGTATTCAAGTAAGATTAAAAGAGTTATAAAAATATCCAAACAATAAAATAAAATATAATAATGCAAACAGTAACAGACGTGTTATATATTTTAAGTGTTTGCAAATGTCATCTATATTAACAGCTTTAAAACTTAACAAATAAGCTTAAAATCGAGAACTTTTGGTAGCTAAACAGATTGGCACAATCAGAAGCTTTCATATGAGAGAATGATACAAGAAATTAGGGAGAAAACACTCTTGACTTCTCTCACGTAATTTCTGCATGGTTTAAAATGTATATTATCAAGATTTCCATTCCTATGACTTTTTCTCCTTCTACACTGTCCTGAATAGGGAAGCTTTGATTCTAACTTCCGTGTACATAAGATTATTATTTTAAAAAATCCAGTTTTCTTTATATGGCTTTGCTTTTCTCGGAATTCGGACTGCCTAGGCATGTTATGATAGAAGAACACCGTAATTTAAATCACAATTAGATTTGCCGCTCATGTGACTTTTCTCCTTCTAAACTGTCCTGAATAGGGAAGCTTTGATTCTAATTAGTGTGTACATAGGTTTATTATTTAAAAAATTCCAATTATCTTCATATGGCTTTGTTTTTCTCGGAATACGGACTGCCTAGATATGTTATGATAGAACACCGTAATTTAAATCACAATTAGAATTGCCGCTCCTGTGACTTTTCTCCTTCTAAACTGTCCCGAAAAGGGAAGCTTTGATTCTTACTACCGTGTGCATAGGTTTATTATTAAAAACATTCTAATTATCTGTATGTGGCTTTGCTTTTCTCGGAATCCGGACTGCCTAGATATGTTATGATAGAAGAACACCGTAATTTAAATCACAATTAGATTTGCCGCTCCTGTGACTTTTTCTCCTTCTAAACTTTCCTGAATAGGGAAGTTTTGATTCTAACTACTGTGTACATAGGGTTATTATTTTTTAAAAAATTCCAATTATCTTTATATGGCTTTGCTTTTCTCGGAATCCGGACTGCCTAGATATGTTATGATAGAACACCGTAATTTAAATCACAATTAGATTTGCCGCTCCTGTGACTTTTCTCCTTCTAAACTGTCCTGAATAGGGAAGCTTTGATTCTAATTAGTGTGTACATAGGTTTATTATTTAAAAAATTCCAATTATCTTTATATGGCTTTGCTTTTCTCGGAATCCGGACTGCCTAGGTATGTTATGATAGAAGAACACCGTAATTTAAATCACAATTAGATTTGCCGCTCCTGTGACTTTTCTCCTTCTAAAGTGTCCCGAAAAGGGAAGCTTTGATTCTTACTACCGTGTGCATAGGTTTATTAAAAACATTCTAATTATCTTTATGTGGCTTTGCTTTCTGGGAATCCGTGCCATCTAAATATGTTATAATCGAAAAATAGTCTAATTTAAATCGAGTTTAAAATAAAATTATTTCTATTGTTAGAATGAACAATCATTAATCCTAATAAATAAAATGAAAATAAATTAAAATACCAGGCCTACCAAAGTCTTTTAAATCTATTAGTATCGATTCATTATTCATCTAAATTAGGTTTTCATTGAATCAGAGGAACATTAAAAAATTGAGTATGCCGCCTGTTGCCTTTTCTCTAAATATTTCCATTTATAACCAGTTCATTATTATTTTTAAAATAATGTAAAAAAATATTTCTGTAGGATGTTTTCATTTTTGTAAATGATAAATTATCTTGACAACATTTTTTCTCGAAAGAAAGTGTTTTTGCGGTTTCATTTAAAATTAAGTTACTTTTCGAACTTATTTCATTCGAGTCAAATGCCACACAAGATATTTTCAAAACGGTAATAAGTTGAAGCTTTCCCTCCATTTTTAAAACAATTGATTATGAAATCGAAATATATTTTGAAATATTCTGCTGAAATGTTACTTTATTTAAACAAAATGTTATCATCTTACATTACAAGTATTAAAAAACTTTAAATATGATCTAAAACAGTTTTAAATTTCAAAAAAATATTTAACTGTTCTTACAAGAATCGTAATAAGACACTCACACTTTTTAACCCCACATGAATACTGTTTAACATCGTATTTCTATATAAATGAACATATTAAAAAACTTTGTTGGATCAGCTTGTGTTCAAATACATCTAATAGTTTTTAATCTATGGTAAAATGCTCCATTTCATCCATTTCAGAACATAGATTTCTCAATAGTGTTCACAATTGTTTTAGTTACCTTCACAAGCATTATTCTGTTTTAAAGAAATAATTTTTCAGCTAATTTGAGGAATTCATAATTCATCCTTTATTTACATAAACCTATCTATACTATTATTTATTTCTAACATTGTACTTCACTATGTATGAAAGGATATAAATGCTGATATTTACTTGAAGAAAAATAATATTTACTGATTTGATGAACACCTGATATATCTGCACGCACAGTCTCCATGACTGTGAACTTTTATATTTAAATCTATAAAATGTAAACACTATTATTCCCTGTTTTTGGTCGCTTGATATTTAAAAGGAATTTTTTGTGTCTTCTTACTCGTGTCCTTTATGCAAAAGTATATTTATTTAAGCGTCTGCTACATAAATAATTCAACTAAAATTTTCTTTCTGGATGGCAACACTATCATGCGTGTGAATCATCATTATACTATCCCTCTTTATTCTCATATTTTGGACCAGCACATTTGAGCGAAGATGAATAAACTTGCTTCCTTATTATAGGTCTCGGAAAATTTAAATGCCCGCATACAAAATTCATGAAAAGCATAAAAACATAGTAGTTTTTGCCACCATGTCTTATATATCAGAAAACACTATCTCATAAAAGTTTCAGGAAAGAAACTAGTAATTCTAGTGCTTAAAATTTGTTGTTGGGATATGATTCAACGTATGATATCCCTTTTAAAAAAAAATTGGCAATTATTTTGAATTTTCAGCCATTACTTAATAGATATCCGAGAAAATAACTCAATTGATTCGATACAAATATATATGATGAGTGATGCAGATTTTCACGAGATTTTGAACTTCGCCGTACGTGTGCATTGATTTCAAAATTGTTTAATACGATAGTTACTGATAATTTTAAAATCATTTGCATTATGAAATTTTTGATTGAGTCGAATCAAAATGATTTTTTTCAAGTCGATACTATCAAAAATGATTGCCACCATCTATCGATCACTATTATAGTATCATCACAGAGCCTCTTTTTGCCAATCTCTATTTGTTTCCTGTCTGAAAAATGCATCTAAACTGTTTGGTCGCATTTGTGTAAAAAGACTTTCAAAGCCCTTTCATTTTATATTTTAATACATACATTAGTACTCTGTATTATAAGCTTCGATTAAATGAAGTAGCATAATACTGTTATCCAAAAATACTTCTATCATACAGGGTGTCCAACAAAGGACTCCCTCATTTTAAAATTAAATAACTCGGCAACGGAGATCGATAGAACGAGTGATATGCTTAGTCTGAAGCCGTAAAATTGTAGTTTCAAATATAAAGCCGACAGGTGGCGCTGCAGATTGTAATAGCTATCAGAATCCGATAAGAAATCTATAAACTGTCCTTGCAAGCAAAAAATGCCTAATTTGAATCGATTGTGATGTGATTGCAACGATTACTTGCAAATGACAGTTTATAGCTTTCTTCTCGGATTCTGAACTGATGACACAACGTACAGCGCCACCTGTCGGCAACATTTATAACAATTTTGAAACTTTATATCGATTTACGCTTTCAATATATAAGCATATCACTGGTTTGCTCTTTCATCGACTCTCCGCCGAGATTATTTAAAAATGAGGAGTCCTTGTTGACACCCTATATCCATGTCAACATTTGCTTTTACCTACATGGACATAATCGTCCTCATTCCCAGAACAATATTATGTTTGCATACGACAATAGGCTACCCAAAAGTGACAGGGAACTGTTAATCGTCGTACTTCGGTTCTCCTTTTATGGGAAACGTATACCCTTCCACCAACGTTGAGATGGCAAACAAGCGTCTTCATTATGATGCATCTGACAATAATGAATGCATGAATGCAAAGTAGAAGATACCGACTAGGACTTGCATCACATCACCGACTAATCGGACATCTGCTTCAGAGCTTGTATTACGATGGGACATCTAGGGATAATAAGCATGAGAGAGGATGGTACTATGCGAGCTCCTCAAATGGAATAGAAAGCATTGAATGAAGTATTGTGTAATCCACAGACAACCAAATGGGCCTTTGACTCTGTTAGGGCAGCTTTTAAACCCGGTTTCTGGCAAGTCTTGGACTTAAGGTATCCGACTGTGTTCGGAGACATTGTTTTGAATAATAACTTATATATATATTTTAATATTATTTTTCAACTGCATATGTTTTAAAACTATGAAAATATTGTAAAATTAGGCACTTAAATTAATATATATTTTTAAAAACTGAGAAATTTGAAGAAAAATGACTAAAATATTTGCTTTACGCTAACAGCCATAGACAAAATCATATTCTGAATATACATAAATCCTTGTAGGAGTACATTTTTATGACAGTTATCTGTGTTATGCTCTAAAATATTTCTTGTATTTCAAAGTAGTTTTGAGATATAGCTGAACATATTTACTAAACTGGTAATTTTTCATAAAAAATGCCTTTCGGTTACATTTAAGCACTTAAAAGTAATACTTGATTTTAAAATTGACCTTAGTTTTTAGAGGAAAGCATCAATCATATTACAGAAAACAATCTCAGAAAATTTCATATCAATACTTGAATAACCTTTTGAGAAATCATTGTTACGGTCGACAGTTTTCCTCAAAAATATCACATTTCTCAGAAAAGGCATTTAAAGTTTTTATGCAATATAAAATAATGCTTACAGTTCGGTAATGAAACAGCTGTATCTCCATTTGTAATTCACGTAGAGTAAAAAGTGAGACAGTTTTAGAAAGCTGGTTAAACAGGCTACAAAATTAAGTCATAAAAAGTTTTTTGATAATTTCATCAAAAACGACGATTTTAAACCAGTCGGATACCTTAAGGCATTCCATGTGTAACCCTAACGTTGGAAGTGAACGGTTTTTCAAAGATAACATTAACCCTTTGCACCATTATGTCGAGTCAGACACGGCATTCTGAATGATTCATCTTTTACACATTCTTGTTGGATAGAGTTTATTATAAAAACCATATAATAGCAAAAACACACAGGTTAACTTTTAGGAATTGAAACCAATTAATAACAATATTTTTCAGCTTCTGAAAGCGGTAAATCAATCCTTACGCTCAGACGTGTATAATTATGAATATTATTATCTTTTGGAGTGCAAAGGGTTAATAGCTGGTAATATCTGCACTGTGCACGTTATTTAAAAAAAATTAGAGTTTGTACTGGGTACTTATCATTGGCAAAAAAAGCAAGTAAATTCAAATCATATTGTAAAATAGTTTTGTGCGCTCAATTTTAATTTTGTTTGTTAAGTTTTGGTAAATAAAAAATCTTGTTCGATTAAAACTCATAATTTTATGAACAGGGTGATTGCAAAAGGTTAACTCAACTTTAAGGCTTTATTTTCAAAGCGTAAAAGTTACAACTTTTGTTCACCAGTCACCTCGAAAATAATGTTATAAATGTATATCACACTTAACAGGAATTCATAAATGCTCAGTATGACAACCCCAAGAATCCTGAACAATATTTTTCTGATTTTTCCATACTTATCTTCACTCGTGGCTGCTGTCTGTTGCTGTGGTTTGGATTGATGCACTGCCGTCCTAAGACTAAAAGGCGTTTCTCAAAAAACTATAACTTTTGCCTATGAGCATTCTAGTAAATGCACATTGCGCAGTTTTTTGAGATGCGCATTTTTTCTTTACTGGTTTTTCTATTATTTCTTAATAAGATTTTTGCCTTTTTGCTTAGGAATAATGTCGGGCAGCTCATAAACATTGCTAAGTTGAAAAAATCTGAAAATTAAAAAAAAAATTGAGATACGCTTTATAAGCTGAGGAGGCAGTGTAGTTATTCTTGTCAAGAGTTCGTCGATGTCAGCCGTCAAATATGAAGAAAGCCTTTCCATTTTTATGAAGCTCCAAAGAAAATAAAAAGGCAGATACTTAAACCAGTGCTTCTTACCTGCTAAAAAAATCTGCAGAAAATCTGAAGGTTTTTGGAACATGTTTTCATCAGATTTACTGCAGGAAAAAAATGTAGAATATCTGAAGAAAACGATGTTCCATATACCTTCAGATTTTCTGCAGTCAAGGCTTAATTATTAATTTAATTATTAATTTCAATTAATTTAATTTGTAATCCAACTTACTTGTACGATGTCGATGCAGATTGTGACAAAACTTCAAAAAAATGTTTTTCTGCAGATTTTCTGCCGATTTTTTTAGCTGGGTTGGTACCAGTGATGAAGGATTTGTCGAGATTTTCTCTAATTTATGGTTGGGATAATTTGTCATACAAGTGTCTACAGAACTGTGTGTTTTCTCACGAGACAAATGAAAGTTAAGAACATTACCCTCACAATTATTTTTAAAATGGCGTTCTAAGTAATAAGTTTGCGAAGATATAGTCTTTCAGATTTGGAAATAGTATTCTGAATCGCCCTGAACATTGCCCCTTGAATAGATTTCGGATGGCGCTTACCTCCCCAACACTCTTACGTATATATAGTTTAATTTTCTTGTTCTCATCCCTTTCCCATTTTCTTTTAAAAATTTGTGAGTATAATTTGTTAATACACAAAAGCCTAATAAATTTCTAAGTATCTGTAGCATGTCTTTAATCATTAAAGATTCAGGTAGTTCGATTCCTGACAGAAATATAGATGTGGTTCTTCAACGAAGCAATTTATTTATGAAAGCAAAAGAGTGTCTTTCTTGCAGAGAAAATGGCCATCTATAATTGCTAATCTTCAAACTTCATTTTTCAATTTCCATGGAAAAAAATAGAAAAATAAAAAGAATTCAATGAGCGTTAATAATCAACTGAGTACTCTCGTTAATTAAAGAGCAAATAATGTGAGAAATTTTACTGTGTGTTAAGTTTGATCGTAGTTATCGTCGCAATGGATTTCGATTAAGACTCATAAATTAAACAGTCTTGAAGATTGGACTCGATAAAATTTTCCATATTTCAATTCAAGAATGATTACCTCTTTATTGGCAATTGATTTTCTTCTCATTCGCATGTATAGGATGAAGAAAAACTATGAACTTCCTTCTATTCTTGATTCTTCGTTAAATACTCTTGGAGAAATAAAATGATAAGGATTGAGTTGAAAAATATAAATTTCTTTTATTTTAAATTGAAGAAAGATTTTCCTCCATTCATTTTAAAGTTTCATTATTTAATATATTTTAAACATCTCTTTAAAAAAACATATTTGTCTTTCATCCAAGTGTCTGAAATATTCTTCTTACACTTTTATCCGGCTACATTAATTATTCTTGAAAGTTTTTCTCGAATTAGTTTGGGATGTCTGTCTATGTCTACATAAAAGTTAATGATATTTGACTTTGGTAAATGTTGTTTTATAGCATCTTATTATTTTTTTAGATTAACTTTGAGGTTTTTTTATATATACCTGTTTTTATCCTGTTTTGGCAGAATTCTAAATTCCTAAATTTGATATAAAATATCCACATTGATATAAAATCTACTTTGATATAAAATATTTAGCCTTTGCTATAAATACAGAAATCCTTAAAAGCACTTAACACCAAATAATTTTTTTTCAAATATTTTTGCCTAACAAGTGCTCTTTATTACAAGAAAAAATTCTGTATTTATGTTTTTATAATATTTATAACATTTTACTATTAATGATAAATATACATAAAAAATATACATAAAAAACAGCATTCTGATAAAAAAAATAAAGCATTAACGGAACTTTTGCATTTTCTGATATTTCTTTATACTGTAGAAAATCTAGAAAACGCTTATAAATAATGTTTTTTATATCTCCTAAAGTTTTTTTCTTTATTTTTGCAAAAAAAGTTGTAAAACCAAATGAATCTGAAAAACATACACCTAGAAAAGCCGAAAGATAAACATTAAATTCTCATTAGAGCAAACCTCCCTTTTAATTCTAATACACGATATTTTTGCAATGCACGCATCCAGTTTTTAAGCTTTATGCTTTTCTACTTAAATTTTTGGATAATATTATTCGTTTTAAAGAAAGAAAAGATTCAGCACTCGAGTGGCATTGTTATTAATAAATTCTAAGTCAAATTTTTGTGATATTTTTAAATGAAACACACGCATTGTATCTGATGATGCCTTTTGAAAAAGGGGGAAATTCACAAACATAAAGTTTCCGAAGGTTTCACGCATGTCATAAAGTAAGGGTAAGAGTGATCAATGGATAATTTGCAGATAACCAACACACACTTTAATACAATTTTCAGTTATTCAAACCAAATCGCCAAATGGTGAGTGAAATTCAAGTGTGTAGTCGTTTTCGTTATATTAATTGCAATTAACTGCGACTAGCAGCAGAGGCAGCGCCCTCTGGAGCCGTGAACATTCAGTACAGGCCAAGCGATCGACCGAGATGGTTTGTTAACTAAAAATTCGTCTTTTATGTTTGTTTAATTTTGAAATTATTTATGTAAACTTGTCCGTATATAACGTAAACATACATAAATAATTGCTACATTAAGTGGAGTATTCACTGAATCAAATCAGGCCCCCACAAGTGTTCTTTTCCCATTAAAACACCAATTACGAGGATGGGAAGTCACTGGAGAAGTAATATGTTCCTTGTTGTGGAATAGGTTCCTTGTTGGCACAATAATGGAGTAGTGGGATTAACAGTTCCACCGATCACGAAACATTCCTCCTTGTTTGGGCTAGTCACATGAGACGCTCGCAATGCTGCCTATTTTGTGTAGTTCACTGTACCATTATTATTGTCCTCGGCATCCCTGCCATTTCAACTAAATATTATTGGAAAGGTCAGAGTGCTCTTTAGGGCTTTTCATCAAAGAATCTGAATTTCTATTCTATAACTTACTAGCTGAACCCGGCAACCCTTTGCTATTGCTAGATTTGAGACTATTTATAGATTAAATGAACACAACTGGAAGTTTGATATCAATTATTGCATTTATTTAAAATTAAATATCTATATATAAATAAGGAAGTGTTCGTATGTGTGTTTTGATGTGTGCGTATCGATTTGCTTGATCACTTGAATCTCCAATGAAATATATTTGCATCCGTAAATGGTAACAAAGAGCCTGCTGTATGGTGTATTTGCCCTTGAATTTTGAATGTTGGCATATAATTTTCAATTATTGTATTCTTTTCATCAAGCGAAGTCATTTGAAAGCATGTGTTATAATTTCATATGTTATTCAAAAAATGCTTCTATTGTGTTGCAGTACCAGAGAGAGTGGTGCCTTCAATGGTGGCAGTTTAACTTTACCATTCAAATAACACATCCCAGGTGCTTCATTCTTGAATTTTAATGCATTGCAACTTGTGCAAGCTTTATTCATACTTTCATCAACCACAACTGGATGCAAGCTAAATACAATTTCCAAATTATACTGAAATGCAATACGATCGAGTTTTATCAATTGATTTAATCGATTCATTTGCATGCGTAATCGATTATCGTTCTTCATTTCGATCACTATATGACAAAGATTGCCTTAATGCCCCAATTCTTACTCGACTTGCTTCATTTCGTGCTTCGTGTTCTTGTAATGATTCAGTAGCATGTGACTGTGACATACGTATTCTGTTTCCTTCATTTCGTTTTGCTCTTTCTTCTTCTGTTTCATTTTGCCTTTCTTCTCGTTTTCTCTTGGCTGCATTTGTACGACGACCAATATTTTGTCGTTCTGGCGGCATTTTTATCAACAGCAAAATGCAATTCCGAAAGCAGAGTTGAACAGTCAGAATGTAAAATCAAAATAAAAACACTTACAAAACTTGACTTCATAACGCAGCAGAATCATCACAATTGATATTAAGCATTTAAAAACTTAAAAAACATTAAAAAATGAACATTACGGAACTTCACAAAATTTAACCTTCACTTTATAGAAGTCAGATTTTGGTTTAGGTTTAGTAGGAAGGTATGTCTGAGACGTATGCATGCTATAAAGCCACATTGTCTCCAATTGAGGATAATAATTTGAGAACTAATTCTCGAATTGAGGATTACACGTGAGAGTCGGCCTCACCGCCCACTCCCACGCTCAATCACACTTTCCTAATCTTAAAGTTAGAATGTAAAGTCAAAACTGTCCAACTGTCAAAACAACAGCACTCGAGCTTACTTCTACCCATGAGCGACAGCATTTCTTACCTCGTGAACTTCAATGTGAGAAATACTGTCTGGTGGCATCATCTACATTTAATTAAAAGTACTGCTACTATTGATATTATATTTGTGATGTTTCTGTCTTTTGAAATGAAGACACCAGATTTTAGAAAAATATATCTATTTGGACATAGACAAACATAAGACAGACAACACACCTGAAAATTTTAGTGCTGTTTGTTACACTCAGAAGCCAGAGTTGTTTGAAAAATAACGATCGCAAATAGACCTAAGATCTCACCTCTCTTCCTGAGGTCGAACCCGAAATCCCCTTGTTCACAAAAAGCAACCCTGCGTTATGAAGGAGTTGCGCCAAGCGTTCTCTCAACCATCGCCAATGGTAGCCAAACATTACAATATTATTAGGCTCCTAACTTTCTTTTTTCTTCTCTGATCGAGGATTTCAATAACTTTTAACCTTTTCCGGACAACGCGGATCATTTTGCTAAAAACTGCGCGTAAATCTGCCCAGTAGCTTTTTAGCCTATGACGTACACGTATACGAACATTGCCTTTTATATAGACAGATAAACAGTCTGTTGATAGATATATTTTTCTTTTCAAACAAACACGATAAGAAGCATTTTTATTAAGCATGAAATGATTTTTGACACATTCTAAACGTATTTCTTTGAAGTGGCACAAACAGACCCCAGCAATTAATTTCATGCAAAAAATTAAAAATCAAAAAACTCCCTCTCCATATGCAAACAGCATGAATGCATATTGTCCACCACTAACTTTGTCTTCTGTATTAAATTATCCTATAATTTACTTCTCCTTTATATTATAAGTGTAGTAAGAAATACAAAAAATCCATTTTCACATCCTCAGCTGCATCAATATACATTCTCTACCAATAACTTTATCTTCGGTAATAAATTATCCAATATTTTACTCTTCATTTATATTAAAAGGGTGACTAGAAATATAAAAACTCCATTTTCATATACACAAGTGTATCAGTATATATTATCCACCCCTAACTTTGTCTTCTGTGATAAATTATCCAATAATTATTCCCTCGTTTATATAAGAAGGGTGATTGGAAATACAAAATCTCAATTTCCATATGGACAACTGTATCAACATACATTTTCCGCCATTAACTTTGCCTTCTGTAATAATTTATCCAATATGTTTCCTGTCGTTTATATTAGAAGGGTGAAGTCAAAAACACTATTTCCATCTGTACAACTGCATCAGTTCGCCCTTTCACCTTTTTAATCACAAACGAACTGAACAAAAAGCAAGCAAACAAAACCGCCTTAACTCAGTCCCCGCTCCCCCGCGGCGTCCAATAATTCGTCTTGATTACATACTTAATGTCCACCCAATGTCCGATTCCCCAAACAAATGGACACGGCTCATCTTCGGGCGAGTGATGAAGTGCGAATTTATACCGCAACTTCTTTCTCCCATCCAGCATTCACTTATCGATCCCCCGGCACAAAATATGGAGCACCTTCGGGGCAATCTATGGAGCCCTCGGCCATCACCTCAATGTAAGATATGAAAGCCGCAGACATCATTTGCTGGAGTACACGCATTACTCCCCGCATAATGGGAAAAGCTCCTTTAGATAAATTCATACGTGACCGCTTTAGATGGAGGGGAAAGATCATAATGAGCCTTATAAGAAACCAAACGAAAGGGTATTTACTTATGCGGATGATTTCCCAGAGTACACAGGAAGAGGTTAAATACCTCCGACCGGCAGGGTCTTTATTTCTTGAAGGTTTTGCCAACTGCTCTTTGGGTTAATAATAAATGATAGGGTTTTTTCCGAATTCATTACTTACTCCTTCTTGCGTGGTAGTTGTAGCTAGAGAGGATTATAAAAAATTAAATGATTATAGCGAAGTTGATAAGAAGCCATACGCTGATAATTCCCCGTGACATAAGTTGCAAATAAGAAAAGTTGTCATCTTTATTCCTTGGAAAATTTATTTATAAATTAAAAGCTATTTTGATATCGAAAAAATTTTAAATAAACAACTTTTTTCTACTTTTTCGCGTGAGAAGTAAACAAGTAAAAGTATTCGCAGAAAGACAAAAAAAAATGTTGACCTAGAAATTTTGGTGTTTGAAATTCGGCCATGTTTTAGACCACCCTCAGCATAAATAATAATTTTTGGATTTATGTCTATTTGTGTGTGAACACAATTATTCTAAAACGGCAAAAAAGAATTAAATCTGATACCTGACCTTTACACAAAAATTATAGGTTTACACCAGATTTTACACAAAATCTGTCAGCAGGAAAATTTATCTGTCTTTCTATATGCATAAAAACACAATAACTCAAGAAAGTAACAAACTAGAACGATAAAATTTGATATATGGTTTTATCACAGGAATTGTACGTCTATATAAAATTTTGAGGTGAATCTGCCTGTTAGTTTACATCTGTTTGAATTTTTATTTTTGTATTTGTGACCATGGTAACACTGTATCACCATCCTTCAAAAACAACTCCTGAACTCGCGTATTTTCCTATGTGACATACTCTCCCAATTTTTTCACATTTCTTAGATTAACATATATATTGTTACAAAGCTATAAATTTGTTTCCCTGAGATGTTAATATTGGCGACAAACTTGGCGATAAATTTGGCGACCTTGGCGACAAATTTGGCGACCATTTTTGCGACTTGGCGACAAAGTTGGCGACTTTGGCGACAAGTGGAATTCTCTAGAAGGACCTCGAACTTTCAACATATTTCTACTGATTTCGTGTACTTTCTAGAGATTATGTCACTTCCTGTGTAATGAAGTCACTTCCTGTTGAAAAGTATAAAAGGCAAGCTCTCAAACCAAGAAGAGTTAGTTGGAATTTGACCTGCAAGCAAGCTGGTGAGTTAACAAGAAACCTTTGAGCATTGTGTTGAGATTTATTGGTAGTCTCTGTTGTGAATTTTTACTAGTGCTGTGTTAATCCTTGTGCTACGTTTCTTTGCTTGGAAATATTTGTAAAATAAAGAGCTTTATTTTTGTAATCCTGCTTATTGGACTGCATTCACGTACACTCACAAGACGAATTTGTCACAATATAATCAATTTCTACCATAGCTTTTAACCCATCAAAACAACAGTTTCAGATGATTTTGTTTCACCTATTATTTAATATAACTGTATTTGAAATCAGGAAAACTTTCTTAAACACTATTAATTTCAAACATTGGTAAACTGCAACAAGTCACTTTCAGCTAAATACTTAAAAGGTCTGAAAAATACATTTAATGGAAGGTTTACAATAATTCTGTTAGTTTTAGTTTTAATTAAATAACTAAAACTATGCCCCATTATCCATTAATCCACCATTCAAACTTAAATGCTGAGGATTTCTTAATTTAGGAATCGCATTTCAGGTTTTCATAATTTTCAGATATCGTTATTTTCTCAAAGAATTCAAAACAGAATATCTCATTTTAAACTTTCTTTCACATTTAAGCTACGGGGAGTAACAAAGTATCGATTTTTAAGTCGCATTTATATCTTCCGTGTCTAATATTTATCGCCATAATTGTAAAGTTAAAGTCAGAGTTAGTAAAATTCGTTAAGCAAATGAGTAAGACCAGAAGGAAATTCCACCTTACTCGGTAATTAGATTATTTTTCAAGAGAAATCGCTTCGGGTCGAATTAGGAATCGTATAATTTAATATTTTATTATCTGCGATGCACATCTTTAAAGATTCTGGAAAATAACGTTGGATATTCATAACTCGAAACTTACTTTCTACTTACAGCATCATTTTTAATTAGCTAATGGAATTAATAAATTACCTCAAAGCGTTATTTCACCAATCATAATTAGTTAAATAAAGATCAATTTAATGGGTTCTTAAGTGCCTGAGGACTGAATTTCGAACAAATTCTTGACATTGCGTTATAAATAGTTTTGTTATAAAACTAAATTAGCCCCTTAATCGCCACGTGAAGCAAGTGTTTCTCACAGGTAATGTATTTGCTCGGGCCGTATGAATCACGAATGCTTCACGTGAAATCTTTTGCTTTTTTATCCGTAGCTCATCGACGATTCACTTTGGCCATATTGTTACAAAGATGTAATGTCGCTTTCCTGCCTCGCTAGTCTCATAATTGGTGAAGGAGTTTTACAGGGGTAAGCATGGATTGACTGGCAGGGAACCGGGAACCCTGACCTTGGCGACAATTTTGGCGACAAATTTGGCGACCTTGGCGAAAAATCGATGATTCCAGAAAATGCGACCCTTTTCTCGATATCTCAATTGGGAAAGAAAATACGCTGGAATGTACGAGAAAACTCCATGTGACGTCACTGTCGGGGAGAATATATAAGGGCCGCTCTTGGATCAGAGAGGAGTGTGTGTTGATCCACTGGAAAGACTTTGGAGTTTCGTCAGCAGTGCGAGCTAGGAAGCCGGTGAGCTGAGCGCTATTGAAAGTGTTGTTATTGTCGTTATTATTGATTTGCTGACTGTTTGTGTTGTTAAATCTCAAAGTGCTGAACTGTTATTACCTGTGAATTGTTGTCTGTTTATGATGCTAATGTGTGCAAGATCTATTGTGTCCTGTTACCCGTGCTACGTGTTTTCCTGCACATTTGCGAATGAATGCGTGTTGGACTGTTTACACCATACACCCACAGGAAGATTTTTGTAACAATATAAATACATAAAGCGTAGCCAACCAAACAAAATAAGCTGGTAAACCTAGGTAAAGGCCGCCAGTTTTGATTTAGTAGGCCGCGTGATACAAACTTATCTCATTCGCGTGACTACGTTCAAAAACATTATTTTTGACAGCTTTTGCAAAAAATAATTATTTCTATATTTTCATGATTGTGCATACATAATGAGTCAGTTATTTCCCCTGGCACATTTTTTGTATTGTGGCGATTAACGGGTTAAGTGGGACATAAATTTTCAACCAATCGTTTAATATATTTTTTGGAATATAATAAATAACGATGGGTAAAAATGTAATTGCTGCGTTTCGATCGGATCAATTAATTTTGATTCATTTATCAAAGAATTTACTTTATGAAGTCTTACAATTTGGTGCGAAATTTTTCCATGACGCCCGTCTACCTTCAGAGAAAGATATCGAGACAGAGATCTTATTTGTGCATTTTAGATTACAATAAGCATTATATAATACAAAATTCTAAGTTTCTATCTTCTGTAATTCTGTGTTGTCTTAATGTTATAGAAGTTGCCTATCAGAAAATACATTTCTAGTTTTTCATGATAAAGAAAATGCAGCTTATTTTTCTTGATTTTTATGTGCGTTGAATTGTCTGTCACATTTTATTTATTTACTTATGTGTTTCTCTTCTCTCGAATACTTTGAGGAAAATCAACACAATGTGTTTTAAGCCTTTAGCAATCAATAATTTAGAATTCCTTTCATATTCTTTTACTTCTTATTTTTCTACAAATTGTTTGAAATATCAATTTTTGGGATATTAAAACATTTAGTTGCTTTCATTTACAGCTTATTTTATTCACACATTTATATGAAAGTGAGCCAACTTATTCACTATTCCAACTCACATTAACCCATTCGCTACAATGGGACTCATCGGTGAGTCCCATAGCCCTTTTCAATCTACATCATACGGCTCACCAGTGACTCACAGTCCCTGCAGTAGTATTCTTTTGATGCAGTTCAGACATCTTTGGTATCAAATAAGGAGGTATGACTTTGTGAAGGTACAGAAAATATGCATATTTTTTACTGTATTTGACATTGATAGTCAGCATGTTAATACACATTATAATACTTCCTTAACCAGGGCAAGTTTTAATAAAACTCAGACATGAAATATTTCTTTTTATGGTCCGTTGTCGAATGCTTAAAGTGCAAGAAAGAAAATAGAGAATAAAAATAATTTGAATCTCGAATGTTTGTTATTAGAATAATTAGTAGCAAAACTTTTTAATAATATTTAGTAACATAACTTTTTAATAACTTTTGAATAATTAGTAACAAAAATAAAGTTTTATTATTTCAGAATAATATTTATCCCTGAATATTCGTTAGAATGAAAGTTAATAAAACGCTGAAAATTTGAATGATTTTGTGGTTGGAATAACGTTTCTATTGTTAAAAAAATTACCTGAAATGCAGCGGCAAGAAACAAAAGATTATGGGCGAGGATATTTGATTCTCTGCATTTATAGTTTCATTTCTAAAAACGTCAACTTCGAAAGGCACTAAACCAATTTGACATAAATATGTTAAACTAAATATTTTTAGCACACATTTCCTAGAATTTATAAAGTTAGACGCATATACCGAGAGCTCTACTGTGATTTAGATTAGGAGAGCAGCAAATTCGGCATCCAATTGCTCAAAACTTCAATGTGAGAAGTTTTGATCCTAGATTAAATTCATTACACACCCACTATTCACATCTTTCAGCTTTAATAGTTTCAGTACTCTAGTCCCAATAATTTAAAGATAAGGCTGACAATTATGCCACAAAAATCAGCGTCCAATTTTTCAAAACTTCAATATGAGAAGTTTTGATTCTAGATCAAATTCATTACGCACAAATTACTCGCATCATTCAGCTTTTACCCTTTCAGTCCCAGTGATGCCATTTGGTATCATCACTTTCATTATTTTTTTTTTTGTTCAGCATCTTAACCTGCCTCTGATACCATATGGACATCATTACATTCTGCGCATTTTCCTCTTTTCAAATATATTTATATTTTTTTACCAATAAATGGCTGCGCTATTGATTTTATCTATTCAAAAATTGCCTTTTTGAACTTCCGCTTCATTTAGCGAAAAAAATTAATTTTAGCATAATTGGAATGAAATTACAGGTAGAATTTCATTCTTCTTATTTTTAAATAAGTTAAAATATGTTATTTCAGCTGTTGTTTTTTAAAATTATTTTTAAAAATTTTATGTTCCGTTTTTTTTTGGGGGGGGGGGGTGGTGTTTGTTTGTTTTTCTTTCTTAATTATTTTTTTCTTTTTGAACTTTCACCTTAGGCCCAAAATGAGTACATTTCTCAATTTTCGGAATTTTAGAATGAATAATTCTATGTTTGGGACTGAATTGGCTAAGAGCGACAGTCCGGTCCCAATAATTTAAAGATGGGGCTTAAAATTATGCCACGGAACCGCCAAGATCCTTTCTTCATCAGAATGAGTTGATTTCGTTTACTAGTTTAATTAGACTGATGTCCCGCTTTGGCGAAGTTATTTTTTTAAATAGATCTTGTGAGTTTGAAACATGATCGGAACACGAGGAAGACATGCCATCTTTCACACCCATCTCCAATCTTCTGTAACATAACATAACACCACCTCCTGTCCTCCTGCCTAGAGTCCTTATGACTCTTTATAAGAGGTTTGAATGGATTGGAAATGGCACCTCCTGTCCTCCTGCCTAGAGTCCTTATGACTCTTTATAAGAGGTTTGAATGGATTGGAAATGGCACCTCCTGTCCTCCTGCCTAGAGTCCTTGTGACTCTTTATAAGAGGTTTGAATGGATAGGAAGTGGCAGCTTACTGAGGCCACCAAACAACTACACTGAAAACAAGGGAATGGTAACACGAGGGATACAATACCAGGTCAGGACATTTGAGGTTTGATGTACGAGAAGGATGGCAAGCACAATTGGGAAAACTGTTACAGAACAAAAACGAGGTGAGCATGGAAAGTGATAAAACATATGAAACTGTTATACAAGAAGGAGAAAAAGCATTCTAAATATTGGAATACATGAATAAATATTTACAAAAATATACAACACTGCTAAACATAGTAGTGAACAGTGTAGATTTCTGTGGCACGTTCTGAAAGTAGTGAATTTCAAAACACGCATCACTATGGAGAACTGTTAAAGTTTCGGAGGATTTGCAGCACTTCACTGAGCGGAGAGACAAGAAAACCTCTGTAAGCATACGATGATTTAGTAATTTGAAAGCATTGTGGACGGGATGAACGAGACGATGCAGTCATAATGGCGCTGAGTTGACATTGACGAGGTCTGCCTGAAATGATCTAAATATGGAGAAAAAAGCTGACCGTTGTTGTGAAGTTTGATCCGACGGATATAATGATCAACAGGTCCGTATATATGGCTTATTTTATGTGGAATTCCTCCTTTCGGTTCCAAAGCCCAAGCTGTTCCATGACCCACTGCCTTCCCAGAAAATAAGTGGAAAACGACCTTCCACAGACATTTAGCTGAAATGATATGACCTTTGCATTTTTCAACACTACCTTTCTTAAAATTCAATTGTATAACACAGAAAAAAAATCCATGTTTATTTCATAATGAAGAAAGAAAATTTATTATTTGCAATTTTTAGATCGGTAAGACTTAACATACATTCTTCAAAAGCATAAAGATTTTTGGAAATCAATATTTACGACCGTAAAAGATAAAGAATGGGACATGTATCAATAAAAGAATCGCACGTAGACTCCACATTCCCAGTATTATGACATTTTTACTCTTAAAAGCAGCAGCTAAAGGATAGCCTTTTCCCTTTCACATATTCTGAGAACTCCCTGGGAACAAAAGATTTGTATTGCTAATACTATGCAAATAATGGGATGCTACTCCGAATACGAGATACATTTTTGCGTAAATGAATGCAGAAAGAAGAGTTCCACGAAGGTTTTTAAAATTCAGAAGAAAGAAAATTTTCGCACTTTTGGGTTAAAAGCGATTCTTTTCATTCTTTTTCTACCTCCGCATTGAGTAATTTTTTGGTACTGTAACCAACGTTCTGAACAAGTTCCCAAATTGTACTTTAATTTGGGAACTTGTTCAGAAACGATCTAAATACAATTCTTAGGAATAAATATTATTTGTAGCAAACAATAGCAGTGGCGGCGACTCGGGGGGGGGGCAAGAGGGGCAGCCGCCTCCCCACTTTTTGCGGAAAAAATTAAATTTTTATTTCATTTTAGTTGCCTAAAACTCTTCAATAATATAACACAGAAGAAATCCATGTTAGCCTAGAACTGTTATGGTAATTCCATAATAACTAAAGTTACTATGGAATTATAAAAAAAAACAATGGTGTCCGGGAAAGCTGGCTAATTTTGTAACTAATTTTTTAAATTTTGCCTACCCCTATACTCCGGGGTATTCTTAAGTGTCTGTAAATTTTTTGCCACCTAATCGCTTTTTACTGTACAATAATAATGCAGTCAAAAACCAAACACAATTTTATGGATTTCGGGTTCATTATTGAAACCTTATTCTGAATGCATAGTGTCGACCCTAAATCAGCTGAAATCTATAGTGCGAAAGACTGCTTATATTACAACAACTAAATTTTGGAGAGATGCAGCATTGGATTTTTTTGTGTCAATTTTTTGTGAAAATGGCTGCATCCCAAAATGTGCATCTTGCAATTGGTTCCGTGCTGCATAAATGCGTCGGATCAGGATAGTAGGTACAAAAATCAATATCATAACACCACAGCATACCCCCGAACTCGGAGCCAGGACGGCTTCCTGTCGGTTGGTTGGGAATGCGTGAAACTTTATTGAAAAAGTCATAGCAAAAAAAATATAACTTTTATATCAAGATACAAAAAACAGGACATTTAGAACAAAAGAATATAATATTTTTTTAAGTTCAGTCTTTCAGGCCGTTGTGTTGTTGAATTTGAGAGGGTCGTGCCCTGTGTATGAAAGAAGAGAGAATATTGAGTACATAGGGTTAATTGGGTCTGTGGCTAGTTGTTGTCGCCATCTTTTGGAAATAAGAGTGTTTAGTTTACGGCGATGAAGTGGATGAGTTTTCTGATTTTTTCCCTAGAATTGCTGTTGTTCATAACTCTTTTCCACCAAAGTGGTTCCAGGTCAGCTAGCTGACTGTTTTGTTAGGTGGTATGATGTTGTAAATAGGCAACTTGTAGCATAGTGTAAGGGGGTTTCCCAGGTTTCCGCAGCCACAGGAATTGCTGCTTCTGATGTTGAATCCTTTAAGATGTGTCAAATCAATATCAGTACACATTTCTAAATTTACAAACTACGTACCACTTTCAATCATTCTGCGTTGTTGCAACTGAGCCACTTCCAGTAGAAGATGAGGCAAGTGATGGCATGCATAGTGTTTATTAAAGTTAAGTAGTGTTTACAAAATATTCCGAAATGATACCCTGATGTTGAAACCAATAGCATTTACTGTATAATTCGATGAAATACGGAAACATCTTTAAACTAAGGTCTATATTATACATATTGACCGTTATATGAACGATATCTGTGTTGATTGTTACATGATGTGAATCAACATGCAAACAGCGCAGTAGATAAACAGAACTCTAGATTTCATAGAAATCACAGCACTGCTAGTCTATGCTGCGCCCCACCTACGGGCACCACGAGTACGGGGATGAAAAGCCGCCGGATATGGTTCTTGCTCCTGGACGTGCGTGCAATAACGGGTCCTTCACCAGTGTTATTACGTACCTCCTTCAGGAAGGGTCGGGTCAGGCCATGGCCGGTGATGACTATTAGGACTCGAGCCTCAGTACTCGAGCTATTGCAGAGACTACCATTCAGATTACCCGGATGCTTAGGCATGACGTGTGCCACTCAGTTTTCTGGTCTATGCTGAAGCAGTATCCATTTAAAATATATCCGGAATAAAAAGACAAAATATAAAATAAGAGATTAATGTTATAATGCAGAATTACAAGAAAATGTTAACTAATCATCGTGTTTCTGGCAAATGTAGAATATTCTATAAGCGTACTATCTAACATTTCTCTTTCAGACTCTATAAATTAAACTTCTAAAGTCTGTAAATCAGGTTATGTGGATATTATCTAGATAATCTAATCTATCTAGGATCCGTTAAAGAAAAGTCCGATCCGTCCTAAAAGTAGTCTAATTTATTTTACAATCTGAAAATAATTATAGTCTAATAATTATATTTAATAATATATAATAATTAGTATTTTTTTAATCTGCAAATTACCTAGGCAGTCTGCATAACACCTACTAGGCACTCATTAAGGTTAAAATAAGATCCTTGCTCGGATTTTAGGTACTCTTGAATCAATTTTCAAACAAACAATTCAGTAATACTAGACATAATTTATTGGAAAACACAATATGCTTTTATTCCATAAAGTTTCAAGTAATTTCATGTAATAATAAGCAGATTTTAAATAAAATGTACTGGAAATTATTGAAGATGAAAATATTTATTTATTAATTTATTAGGTGGAATAATCAGCAGATTAATTAATAAAACATACTGACAGTTGCTGAAGCATAATTTATTTATTTATCAGCAATATAAGAATTAAGTTGATACTGTTCTAGAGCTTTTCGACGATTTTACTGCGAAAAGGGGTGACAAGCAATGAGTAAAGATGAACGCTTTTCCGGAGTTCTTTGTTAAGTCATGTCTTTCAACCAATTAGGCGTTTTTTTTTTTTTTTTTTGTAAGACTGTTTTAAGTTAGTCTTTACAGCAAATCAATAAATGAAAATAAAACGGTTCTATAAACTGCAAAGTAAAATGTGGGCATCTCCCCCTCCATTTTTCACTTCACCCCTATTTTGGTGAAATCAACTCCGCCTGGCGCATGCGCAATAGCTCGGAGGGTTACCGTATCTGATAATGATCAGTAGAATTAACCAGCAGAATAGTTGACATACCTAATCAGCGACAAAAGTAAAATACAAGAACCAATAAAATGGTATAAATCCTTTAGAAGGCAGGGAGAAGGGAAAGATAATCCCGCACTCAAACGGAACAAATCAGTTAATCAGCAGATTGAATAGGTATTAACGGCTCTCGAATATTAATGATAACATATGCAATTCTATGAATTGAATATAAAATTGAATCTTGAATTTACCTAAAAAGTTGATAAACGAACCTAAATTCTCATTCGGTTTACTAATTCAAAAATGTTAATCTGAGGACTCAGTTTGCTCTCGATATCTTTTGTACAGTAATTGAATCTAGAAATTCTGAAATAAATCCTCAAAGCACATCGTATGAATGGCACTTATTTCCAATGTAGTTCCGTACAGTCGGAGCAGCTAAGTGAATTCCTAATGTCAATAAACTATGGTTTTCAGCCAATGAGGTATTCGAAGGATGCTGTCCTGTGTCTGGAAATGCCGAACTCGCCGACCTATTATGCCATCCCTCGTCTCGGAAGAAGGTCATATAGCCGTTCATTCAGTTAAATTTAGTCTAAATTTCCTAAGCAATAAATTTCGAACTTTAATTGCTCGTAAGGACTATTAACTTCTATAAATTTATAGTTTAAATAGAATGAATATTCGAATATTTTTAAATTCTGTAAATGCTGTAAATTTAAATTATTTAAGAATGCTGGATATTTAACTGGTAGGGTAACTAGAGAATATTAGGATATCTAAAAGATGTTGAAAACTAATTAATTATAGAATATTAAAAAGGATTTTGATTTTTCAGGTACTTTAATTGGCCTTGATATATAATAATGCTTATATCATTTACTTACAAAAAAGGCAATTAAAATTCAATTTCAGATAACTTACAATTTAATGTCAACTAGGTTCAAAACAAATTCTGTAAAAAATAAGTTTGAAAATTCGAGTGAAAGGAAAACTTGATTAATTAATTATCAATAAAAGTAATAAAGTTGAGTTTTAAATTTAAATTCTACTTTATTACTTTCTCGTATATGAAGTACACAAAGATAAAGTATTGTTGTCGTCAAAAAATTCGAACTCGAGATTTTGACGAATCTCCATGTTTTAGACCTCCCTGAGTCCGAAAAATACAATTTTGGAATTATGTCTGTCTGTGAACACGATAACTCGAAAACTATTAGAGCTACGGGGGTGAAATTTGGTATGTGGTCTTAAAACATAATTTGTAGGTTTCTATCAAATTTTGGACAAAATCCGTCTATGGGAAGTCCGCTTGTCTGTCTGTCCGCGGTCATGCGAACACTATAACACAAGATTTTGACGAATTGATCTCCTTGAATAGCTAGATGAATAAAATTTGGTACACGGCTTTATAGTCATGAATGCAGGTCTGTATAAAATTGTGGGCCAAATCCGTCAACGGGCTGATTGTCTGTCGGTCTGTATATTCGCATACTTGTTCACTTTTGAAACGAACTCTATGCGCATGCGTACTGGTAGCAATGTCTGTGCACGCGGAAGGATTAAGCCACTTTGTCCTTGAGACGGTAAGAGTGGGTAATCGGTTCGCATTTAATCGCTACGCATCTCTTTGGATTTGATTCTTTACGTAAACATTTTACAATCACTATAATCTACAATGAGAAACCTTCTGATAGTCATGGGATTCTAGGTTACAGTAGGTTCGAATTTTTTTATCCACGCGGGGGGGGGGGGGGAAAACACAGCCCCTTTTTGGGAAAGTATATGAGAAAGTTTTGGGGAACCACTCCCGCTGGTTTTTATAACATCACGGTTCCCTGATTGGCCCGTTCAGTGTTTCGGATCAAACGTTAGCTAGTTGAAGTCCGTATCCATCTTTTTCAGCGCCCTTATTGGCCTTATTAAGATGAATGAAACAGATCTCTTCATAATACAGTAGAAATTTTAATCTTGCTTAAACTTCATTTTCCACAAATGAGCAGATTTCAAAATCATGAATGCTTTGTAGTGAAAAGAGTGAAATTTAGAAAGAATCTAGAAGATCCGTCCCAAAAAGTACGCAAGTAACATTAGAATACAAGTCATTCTAACAAATTGTTTAACCTAAATATCTCAATCAAAACAGTTAGTGAAGATAATTGGTTATCCAGAAAATGAGTTTCATTGACACTTTACGCCGCAGCTACGTAGCAATCGTAAGAGTGTTCATGCCATTATGACGTAGGTCGAACCATCTGTAGATCAGAGACATCTTTGGTAGGGAAAACATGTTTTATAGTGGGTTACAATCATCTTTAAGAAAATCCCTGCTCTCTCCGCATATCCATACCACGGCTTCAGCTTAAAGACTCAGTACAGACTTTGACTAAGAAATGTTGCCTCATTCCCTTTGAGCTCAGTTCTCTCCCCTTCATGTATCTTTTTCAACTTTAAAACTCTCCTTTCTGGCAATAAGTTCTAAGGTGACAATGCAGTGAAACAAGTTTTTACTACTTGGCAATCATCATAAGCACTCTTCCATACGGGGATACAAAATAGGGTACCTCGTTATGCAAATCTTAACACAGATTGCAATTATGTTTAACTCTTTGACCCGGCTAGAGTGAGAATTGAAGTGCCTCAAAAACTGGAGTAAATTATCATTCATGAAATCCTTCCTTTCTCTACAGAAATTCCAGGAGGGAGACATCCTCTATTGCGCGATCAATTGCCAACAAGGAAAGGATCTAATTTTCTCCCGTAAAATTCACACAGGCGCCCGAATCTGCCCGAGTCCGGCCTGTGTCGAATGAGGCGGTTTGAGGCGGTATAGGGCTCAGAGGGTTGATTACAGTCAGCTCAGTTAAGAATAAAAAAGCTTTCTTCCATTACTTTGTGTTCTCACGAAAACAGAACTTGCATTCTGGACATCCTAAATAAGAGGATGGATCGGAAAAAGTATACAAGGGTAATAAAAAATTATTTATTAACAATACACAGAAAATACAAAGGTAATTAAGACGAAACTTGCCGATCACTTTTCCACATAGTGACCAAATCTGTTTAGGCATTTATCGGAACTCGGGACCAACTTGTTTAACCCGGCTTGGTAGAAATCACGTCCTTTCCCACTCAGCCAGTTATTGGTAGCTGTTTTCACATCACTAAAAAGTGTTTCTTCAAGAAAGGAAATAGTCACTGGTGCAAAATCTGGACTGTATGAGGGGGTGGCTCCAGCCTTCCCACTTGAACTTCTGCAGCAATTCTTCAGTTTTGCAAGCAGAATAGGGAGGCCTAAAGGATGACACCATCACTCAAGATGCCAGGGAGTTTGCCTTCACGTAACTTGTCAAAGTGGCACAAGCCAAACCTCTTTTCTAAACGCCCTGTCATTTCAATCACTTACGCATCCGCGAACTTACGCTACCTAAACGCACAACCTCTGAAAGACAGCTAGAGCCATCTGTCTACACTCTGGGTAAAAATATTCCTTCACAATAATTACATTTCAAATGCTGCTGCTTGTTAGACTTTTTTTGACGTAGACTCACGTCTCTCCATAGTGGTCTAATGGCGCGTCCGGAAAGGAAGAAATTATGACTCTTTTCGTGATGAAGATAAGAGTTTATCGTTCCTCAACCAAATAATATAGAGATTTGGTTTTCGTTTCATTTAACAGAGAAAGGAGGACATTCAAGATTGCGAAGAGAATTTTAGAATTTGGAATTACGGTTTAGTCGCAGTCGAGTTGCAAATTTGGTGAAATTGATGAATAATTTTACATAGACAGAGTCACATAGTCACACTAAACTAATAGTCATTATACACTATAGAGTTAATAGTCGCATGCAGCTAATTTAGTCACAGAAAATCACAGTTCAATAAGGTAAGTAAGTCTACGCCCCTCCATCCCAGCGGCCGTTTCGCAGAGACAGCCTACCGTCCATTTTTTTTTTATCCATCCTCGTACTTAGATAATTTCGATGAAAAATCATAAGTTGAGAAATTTCACAATCATTTTGAAAGATCTTCGAATGTTTGGCCATTTTTCTAAATTCAGGCGCTGTACAAAATATATCAATGTTTTTCCAGATAATATTCAAACACAATTCCTTATAATTATAAACAAATAAGATGGCTGAAACAACAAAAAGTCTGCAAAGTTCATCATAACTCCTATTGCTTGAAAAATAATCAAAATGTGAAGATGATGAAATTTGCCAAGCCATCCGTCTTCTGGTGGCACATTGGTTTCAGAAGCCAAAATAATTTTCCAGACAATAAATTTGATGCTGTATTTAAAATGAATCTAGAAAAGAATTAGAGATTTATTTTTTCTATAGGATAGAAAAAAAGAACACTCTCTTTCTGTTTCAATAAAACAAGCATTTTATCTTCGTATTATCTGTAAACAATACTTAATTCTCGAATTTTGACATTTCGCAGAATTTTGTTCTTATTTACTACTTTCCGATTGCCACGTTCAGCCCAAAGTAGAAATTCAAATTTTATTTTCTTCAATTTTCTATTTCATATGTTATTTTATTCAACTCGTCGAATTGTAAGTTCTTCATTTAAAGATTAATTATAAAAATAAGATACTTAAAATTGTACTGTACAACGATGTTTGATAAACTTATTAATAAGATTTCTGTATCGATAAATAGTAATTTTTATCTGTAGAAAATATGCCTAAATAAATCGTCATACTCCTGTTTCAAAATTACTCTACTTTGAAGACAAAGCAGGTTTAGCTTTTCATTTGTGTAAGTTAGGTTTAATTTTTCATCTGTGTAGTTCAGATGCACATAAAGTTTATAAGTTCAATCTCATGTAGCTTCAAATAAACTAATTTCAGAATTAGCAAATTATCTCCATAATTATTTTGACAATAATTATGGAGATAGTTTGTTAATTTTATAATATTACTATAAAATTATACTAATTATTTCCATTTTTGAATCAAAGTTTCTTTTTTTTAGTGTTCCTACGGCAATGAAGTGAACAAGAAAGTTAAATGAATAGTTTGATTTCATGCGCAATTTTCGAATTTAAATTCCTGTAAATGCTTTTAAACAGCTAAATATTCTGTGAAGAAACTGGAAATAGGCAATTTCTCATATTTTACTTTCATGATTAAATTCAAACTATTCTCGAAAATAGTAATTAACATTTCTGCATTTGTTAAAGAGATTTTTCTAATCCTTCTGTTTCCAGCAACAAAGCTCATAAAATGCATTTTACTCTATTTTGGGTACAAATGCTTTTAAATTATTTCTCCGATAGCTTAATACGTTTATTTCGTTATTCGTTAAGGAGAAAACGTATATCTCTTTGTAAAATAACAAGCTACTTTTGTTAGCTAATCAGTCTTCAGATTTTGTTATTTTTCTACTGCGTCAATATGAACAATATTGACAAAATGCAATTTTCACTTCGAGTATGGGAAAATGGAATTAGTTCATTATTCTAAATCTATTTAACGGGTCTTTCCAAAACTGTATTAATGCATTTCCTATGTTTTCATTTACACGTACAAAATGTTCGCGAAATTTAAATCCAATGTAAGCTAAGACCCCGAAACTAATTTCGTCATTTTCATTGAGGGCCTATGCATAAAATTAAGGACATGCTTCCACTAACGCAAATTCTTGTTTTCTTATCTCTCGTAGACCTCATACATTAGGATTAATTCAAATTAATTTTTCCAGAACACTCGCCTTTTCCCCTGTGGAGCTTAACCGAAGTCGCCGAGCCCTGGAAAAAGAGCGCTTTTACATGGCTCCAAGAGAAAGACATTCTTCAAGATGAATCTCTGTGCTTAGAGCAAAGATTGATTACTAAGCAACTCGGTGCTGGAATTCGCGACCTTTCACAGCCAATATTGCATGGAATGTTCTTTATTAAAAGCTTCGACTAATTTGTGGCAATTTCCTTGGAGATAATTCTAAAAATACTTTCTTCCTCGGAGATTTTCTGCTTCCGAAGTGGTTTTATTGTTGACAAAGCGATGTCGTGTCCGTTCTTTAGGAACAAGCTTTTGATGAATTAAGTAGGAAAATTCATATTCCGCTATTAATTTTGTGCTTGTCTTTTGACGGGTTCATCATTAGGTTTCCGGAACTTCAGTCATTAATTTGGTTCGGAAATACTTGGCGAGGTAGCGCGTATGCTAAATTAATGCAAATTCCATCTGGCAGTGTTTGGAGTCGGGTATTTTTCTGAAGGAACAAGTTGCTTGCTTCGTTCAAAGCATCAGTTAAATTAATTTCTTGATTTGCTTGTGGCAGCTCATAATACTTTGCATTTTACGACTTAAAGGTAAGAAATTTAAAAGAAAAATTGTGAATAAACTGTATAATTGATTTCATTTCTGTTTGCTTGATAATGAAATTAACAAATTTGTCGTATCCTTGTAAATTTTATACATGAAATACATTTACAAAAAAATTAATTTGATAACTATTTTGAACAAATTTATCTAAAGCAGTTTTAGTACCAACGAAAAATTGAGCTTAGGTTAATTTAATTATATTAAAGCCCCGTTCTGAAGAAACACTAGGGCCATTTTGGGACATACCTCTATAATTCTAAATAATGGTCAGATAAAAAGACGAAAACCCGAGATGCTACACTACCTCCAGACTTCCATGCCACTCCAACGGTAGGGCGTTTGCCCCTTGACTTCAGATTTAATATGCAACCAGGATACAGGATCAGTTGAATCGGGTTTCGGACCTAGAATTCTCCAGACCCGAAACCAACATCTTACCACCAGGCCACTCCGACGTAATGAAAATTTGGGAGGAAACATTTTTTTATATCGGGTTTCATGTTCATTGAAAATTAACAAATTGTTTTGAATTCTTTGTTCTAAAGTTCTTCGCAGTTTTGAACTCATATAAAAGACACATTAAAGTAGCTTTAATTGCTTTATTCACTCTCTATAAACAGAAAAGATATTGTTACAAAGCTGTAGAGTTGTTTTCTTGACATACTAATTTTATTGCAAGAAAAGAATTTTATCAGATGTTTTACCGAAATCCAAGCCAATTAATCCCCATCTTGGCGACAAACTTGGCGACTTGGTTACAAATTTGGCAACAAAACGAAACTTCCAGAAAATGCGGGAATTATGATCCTATCTCTACTAGGAGCAGAAATCTGACGAACCTTCAAGAGACTTCTATGTGACATCACAACCCATCGGAAAAAGTAAAAATACCAAGTTACGTTAAGCGATCAGTCAACTGGAGCTTTATCAGCAGTGCAAGCTGGTGAACTGATAAGACATTGAAGTTCTATTAAAGACGCTGTGACTGAAACTTATTAGTGATCTGCTGCCTGTTTGAGTTATTAATTCATAAAAGTTTAGTTATCTGTGCTTAGTTTTGTTTCCTTGGAATATTCGTAAAATAAAGAGTCATTTATTTGTTTATTATCCTGCTTATTGGACTGCATTCTCGCACACCCACCACATGATTTTTTAACAATATATATGTCAGTTTTTTTTCTTTCGAATCGTCAAAAATTTTACATAACTGTAAGTCACTTATTTAATGGACAGCAACCAACAATAATTTCATATGCAAGTAATTTTAAGAAAGGTACATTTATAATTATTTGTAGATGTGTTAATAATTAAACACATTTATCTAGAATTTTCTGATGGGTTATGAATCTATTATCGCCCAGCGTCCTCATTTCAGGATAGTTACATTTTCATTTACGTGGCTGAACCGATCGCATTCCATTGATTCTTTTCTGCTTTGTCTAACAAGTCAATAGGAATTCTCAAACTACTAAACAATTTTCATGAGGCATAAACCACCAATTAGCCAGATTTGCAAGCCAAAGTGTCGTCGTTTTGAAATATTTTTCCTTTGATTAATTTTTGACATAATGCGAGGAATAAGAAAATAATCTGTTTTTATTTTTTGATATTTTACTAAATTTTAAAAATCTTTATGTAAAAAAGATTTTAAAAGGATTTTTTTATATTTTTTCAAAAAAAGAAAAAAATATATTTCAGAATTTAATTTTACTTCACATATATCTTAATTTTGATGTTTTAACACGTTGATCTTCGTATGAATCTAATATGATTCATATCTAAAGTCTAAGTAGATAAGCCTTTCTCTGCAATAATTAAGAGATGGCAGAGAAGGAGGTCATCCAATTGGATAGATGGTTCGAATTTCAAGCGTGAATCATGGCAGCGAACGTGTAAACATGATTTAACAGGAATTTATTCAAATCTATACTTTAAATTAATTTCGGCGTTAACAGGTTAAGATTACTCCGAATATGGAACACAGATATTTTTCCCTGGTTCCGTAGTTTATAACAAGAAAAGGATTCGAAAAAATAATGCTTCCGTTTTCTGTTATAACTCTTAGAAAATCTTTTTAAACCTTTGCACTCCGAAAAATAAAAAGATGCATAATTGTCAGTGCAAATTTAACTAACAGTGTAAGAATATATTTAGAGATTTAGGAAACTGAAAAATATTGTTATTAATTTGTTTCAATTCCTAAAAACTAATATGTGTGTTTTTACTATTATACGGTTATCCAACAAGAATGTGAAAACGATACATTATTCAGAATGCCGAGTCTGACTCGACACAGGAGTCCAAGGGGTTAACAATATAAATATTTATAAAATCCAGTACCTCTTTTAAAGCAGGTTATTTGAATAATTCTTCTTATAAGTAAAAAAAATTAATGCTGGTCTCTTCACTTTATGAAAGCAAAAAGGATTCCATAATTATTTTACAGATTTGAAAATCTGTAACATAAATTTTAAAGATGTCAGACAGCTATTTTTCGGAGAGACTAGGTAATGTAAAAAGCAAAATGTTTGTAACATTTTTCATTTTTTATTTTGTAAATGCAAAGAGCAATGTTTCTCAACCTTTCAGTATTTGCGACCCAATTTTCAATCATAATTTAAATCGCAACCTCTCATACAATAACAATGTATACAATAATAATACATTTATGGTATTTTGACGCTAAAGCGACCTTGATTAGAAACCTTAATAATTACGAAGAATAAGTAACTTTATTGATATTTGGCAACAACGATCCTCTACATTTAAAGAAGTAGAATTGCTCTCTCTTATTATCTTTCAGACTCTATTGCTCTGTCTTACGTCCACCATATCAAACTTTCTCCGTCGAGAGGAGTTACTAATAATTATTAAACTTGTTTTGATTTTAGTATCGATAAGCTAATTATTAAATGCATTGTGCATTACTGATACAATCCTATACATAAGTGTATTATATCAGTGTAAATGTGTATTTTAGTTTTTATTATATCAGAATGTATTTTGTTTTACTTGCCTTTTAGTAATTTTTTTTTTCATTTTTTTAATAATATTTCCAGTTTGATATGCTCGCGCCCCCATTCAATGTTATCATGCCCCCCCCCCCGGTAGGAGGTGCGCCCCACAGGTTGAGAATCGCTTGCAAAAAGCCTTTTCTAATTTCCTAAACAGCTAAACGTAAGCTTAAGAGAGTTTGGCTGTGAGTGTTAAAATTAAAATGGGTATATTTCTCTACTTTTGCTTTATGAAAAGGTTGATTAATATATGTATCTCATATTGTACGTTATTTATATCTTTTCTTGTTAAGCAGTTAAAACCCGATACAAACTTTACTAGAAAGAAATTTCTGAATCGCCTCATATTCCACATGATTCATCAGCAGCATTTCTTGGAACGGTAGTAGATTCAAGTGTTTCAAGCTTTGTTTTAAATGTCATCTTTACACATTATTTACTTATAAATTCTGTTTCTGCTTTTTTTGCTTTTGGATAAATACAGATCAATTCTTCAAATGACGATACATAGATGTTGAAATTCTCTCGTGATACTTTCTCAATAGCTTTAAAAAGGACAAAGTAATGCATTTGTGGAAAAATATTTCTTTTTCAAATATTGCATATCATCTGACTTAATTCGATATATTTGTAAATAATTTGCTTAAGAAAAATTTCTCTTTATTGATTTAAATTGTTACTGTCTATAATAAAAGGATTTCCAGGTTTATATGAATTGGTTATTGTATTTGTCCTATAACATATACAATAAAAAACATAACCATAAAGCAATTTCGGAAAAAAAACATGTAACAATATAACCGACAGACATCACGATGATTATTCAAATGATTTTTGAAATTCCAATTTTTAGCTTTACTTGCATTGATTTCAAAAAAAAATTAGAAATGCATTGTTTCTATTCTCAAAGAATTAAACTCCTTGATTAAGAAAACAGAATAGTTTGCAATATTTGAAACAATATTAGTTTAATTATAAAATTCGTAGCAAATACAGAAAGAAAGTTTCATTAAAAATGCATTCCTCATTCAATATTATTAAGAAAATTGCAAAATGAATTCAATTCCTGGAAATGCTTACATTTTTCCGAAGTTAGACTTCTACATCTCGGTAAGCAGATGAACTTTTTTTCTTTCAATAAAATAAAATAACAAGTATAAAACGTCAGATTCATTGAGATTTTCTAACAAATCAAATAGGACCACGGTGGCCTAGTGGTAAGGTGCCGGAGCATTCCAGGTTCGAAACCCGATTCCGCTGAACATCTACTGTGTATTGGGCCTGCTGCACGCCAAATCATACGCAGCGGCCAAACCTCTTCCCATTGGTGTAGTGCAGAAGTTTGGAGAAGGAGGTGCTAGCTCACACCTCATCTTTGTCATCCGACTGCGGTTCAAAATTACGATGTCCGGCGCTTCTCCAGCCCAAAAATATCCCTCGTATTTCTTCGAAATAGGACGTTAATATAACTAAAACTAAATTAATAAATCGAATGTATAAACAAGAGTTTTTAATTCTCCATACCAATATCTGTCTAAGTAATGTATATTGATCGTGTTTAGCGCCATCAGTAACTGGAGACCTTAAGATTCCTCTCTTTTGAGATGAGAAATTTGCTCTTTAATTCGATAAAGATATTTCATTTGATTCCACAGCTATTACATATCTAGAGTAAAGAGATTGAAAAGATATAACCTATTAAAAAGAAAGAGTAAATGTAATAGATACGGATCATATTTCCAAGAGCTAAGTGATTTTCGATCAGATAATGCAGCCTTTGGCTATGCTATCAATTTTCAGACTCTTCGTTGATACAATAAATTCGAAGATTGAGAAATCTAGCCTATTGTTGCTCTCGTCTTTGAACTTAATGGGCTAATTGAGAAGGCACTAATAATACTATTTTAAAATAAATACCATGGCATTGTGTCTAAAAAGTACGGTTTTCGTATTTACAGTTGCTTACATGAAATTTCTATTAAGATATTGAGAAAATATAGCGATAGGTAATGTTTCTAGAAACATTTTCATTTAATTAAGCAGGCATTACAAAGAGAATTCAAATCATCTAATTCAGTCTCCTATTTTGAAAAAAAATCGTTTTAGAAGAGAAGAAGGAACTTTCTTCTGAAACTTATTCAATTTATTTTGATGCTCGTTTTAATTAGTAAGGTATTATATAAGACAAAGAAATATTTGGAGGGAAACTTGTATTTAGATAATTGGCAACTCAAAATAATGGTAATGTTTCAAATAGCAGAAAATCTCAATGTTTCGAAATAACATTTTAATTGAAATATGTGGATTTAGCATTTTAATTTAACAGACATGCATTTTAATATTATATCTTAGTATCTTATTAAACATGCTTAGTGACAATGAAGAATATACCATCTAACAAGGTTATTAAATCATATTTTACCACGTTTTTATTAACTCGCTTTCTTGTCTGTCTGTCTGTCTGTTCGGTACAAATCTTGCGATCGATTTTAAACTAACTTCCCGATGAGCTGGAGATTTGAAACTTTAAACATAGTTCAGAACTAGATGACAATGCATTGTTAATTCGCTTTCTTGTCTGTCTGTCTGTCCGTTTGTCTGTCATTTCATGTTTTGCATGACGCATCCGCAGTACGTTTTTCATTATATCTCGAAAACTATTAACATTACAGATTGGGTTCTTGGGTATATGGATGGACCATGGGATCTTCGAAGCACCCCCATATTTTAGCCATATCTTTGCGCATGCGCAGTACGTTTTTCATTATATCTCGAAAACTATTAACATTTCAGACTTGGTTCTTGGGTATATGGATGGACCATGTGATCTTCGAAGCACCCCCATATTTTAGCCATATCTTTGCGCATGCGCACTACGTTTTCATTATATCTCAAAGGTCTCTGCGTCACATAACTTACTTTTTCAGGAAAATAACAATTTTTTATTTATGATCAGGTGAAGAGAAACTGAAATAAACATGAAAATATGTCTCCGTCATAATCTCATCAAGATGTTTAATATCGATTGCAAAATTTCACACACAGAAGACTAAAAAGCAGAAAATAATTATTTAAAAAATACAAATTTTAATAGACCACGTTTTTAAAACGGACTAAAAAGTATAAAATAATTTCTTCTAGCCCCATACAGATTTATAACCCCATACAGATTTAAAACGAAAAACGTGGGGCGCATGCAATATTTAATAGTAAGGAGTGTAGGGAGTAGCTGTCGTTGAGAAAACACACACAACAGTTCATATCATTTCCATTGCAATAAAATTGTTAGTGACTGAAATAAACTATTTATACATCAATTATCTATTACATGCGCCGCACGTTTTTCGTTTTGAATCTGTATGGGGTTATAAATCTGTATGGGGCTAGAAGGAATTATTTTATACTTTTTAGTCCGTTTTAAAAACGTGGACTATTAAAATTTTTATTTTTTTAAATAATTATTT
>BGPR01000434.1:234705-257115 GCA_013235015.1 Araneus ventricosus | reverse complement strand
GAGATGATGAATTTGCACTTTTTTAGCCTTCAAAGTAACAAGACATAATAGTTTTTTCCTGCTTTTGTTTTTAATCTGATCATTAAGATAGTAAAATCAAAATCCGAAAAGCGTCCATTAAGAAAGCATTTAATGAAAACACTAACAAGAAAACGAAGCATTTTTCCCTCTGTTTCTGGAAGGACACTTTTCTTCTTCGAAATTTCTTCTTTCCATTACTTCTGTTGATTGTTCTAAAAATAGCTGATGTTGACTCATCTGAAAATAATGTTCTATTTCGAACAAAGCACTGAAACCTACTAAAGATGTTTCAACAAAAGTTCAAGTCGAAACATGTGCAAACTTTGATCTGATCCATTTCGAAATGTGATACCATCATCTTTTAATACGTTGTGAATTAAAATTTTCGCTAATCCTATCAAACCAACTTTTCTTCTATGAATTCGAACCGCAACGACCTACAACGTATCATCCCCCCCCAAAAAAGAAAACTCCGAGTCGGGACTTCGATTTCGTCATCCCGCGTTTTTGCTTTATTTCACTCCAATCGTTTGGACAGGACAAAACTGAAGAAAGAAAGGTGAGGGGGGAAAGTTCTCCTCCAAAAACATCTCAATGAAACATCCAACAAAAGAGGGTAGAGTTTTTCTCCCTGTTCCAGAACGACATCTACCTCGGCGATTTTTTTCCTCTCACTTCCCTTTGGGTTTTTCTGTTCAGGTGAATCCATGGAGCTCCCGCGGAGATCCCTGGGACGGGTGGAGGAGGATGGAGAGCGGGCGAGAGGCAAGAGAGAGAGAGAGGTAGTTGGGTGTTCTGTTTTGGAAGGGCCATGGAAAGCGTGCAAAGCGTCCCGCTCCGACTCTTGGTGCTGCTCCTGCTTTGCGTCTCGAGTAAGTCGGTGATATTTTTAGTTTCGGACCGGGGCATGGCTTGGTTACGGGGAGAAAAGAGAGATACTTGTGGCTTTTTTATGTGTGTCAGGAAGGATATGAAGAAATGACAACTTTATATCTGCATTTACTCTTAATTATTTAATTTACATTTTCGTTTCAAAAGGGTTTCAATTTAATATTAATAATAAATTTTAGTAATAATAATTTTTAGAAATAAATTAATTTTGTTATTTGATTTCAAAATTTTATGTTTGTTGTATAATTCTGGACCGAAAATTAAATTTGGTTTTTTTTTATATATTTCTGTGTGACCGTTTCAATTTGGCACCTTTTCAATTTGTACCGTTTTAGTTTTGCTGTCTTTTGTGACTGCTTCAGTTTGGCATTTTTGTGCAACCGTTTCAATTTGGAAGATTTCGGAGACTTTTTGGATTAAAAATTAGTTTTGTTCTTCTGGTACTTTTGTGAAAAAGTTTCAATTTGGTACTTTTTCAATTTGTACCGTTTCAGTTTTATTGTCTTTGTGTAACATTTCAATGCTGATACCTTTGTGCAACACTTTCAGTTTCGAATCTTCGGGACGATTTTTGGGTTAAAATTATACTTGTTCTTTAGTACTCTTGTGTAGAACTTCCCATTTTGTACCTTTTTTTAATTTTGCAAGTTATTTAAATCGAATGTTTAGTTCAATGAAAAACCTTATGTTTTTATTCACTATTTGTAAGGAAACTTTTCATAAATAAATGAATCTATTCACTTTAAAAGAACTTATATCATCGATTGTTGAATGTCTTCGCTAGTGGTGAAGCCAATGTTTTTATTTGTAATACCACGTGAACAATTGAAACCCTGAATAATAGACTCAAATTTTACCCTTTCTGCCTAAGATAATAGAAAAATGTCTTAAGAATTTTTAAAAACATAATAATAATGACATAAAATTATGGACATTAATATGTTTTTCTAAATTTTACATTATGACACAACTTTATAATATTTTTGATGACTCTAGATAATTAGATATTTGGAATAATTTCCCAACAAAATCCTGGTTGTAATGCCAGTTGAAAATACAAATTCTGCCTTGTTGGTAGTAATATTGATTTGATATATATATATGAGTTAGAATCAAATACTTACCACTTACAAACACTAAAATGCTGTTCAAGTCTAAGATATATATTCTGCCGGGTGAAATAGTTTTTTTATCTATTTAAATCGCGTACTTTGAATAATACATTTCATTCTTGAAATTGGCTTATCAAATCCTAAACTCTATAGCTAAGAATTCTGAATTTAATATTCTTTTCAAATATAATGTTTATACAGCATTGAACAGGGTGACTGTAGCCTAATGTTTGTTCCATTGTTTGAATTTTAAGTGGTAACCTGGGTTAAAATAACGATATTTACATTGTCCGCAACCGTTCGTTGTAGATAAATTTTGTCTCAAAGCTTAAGTCAAACATTCCTACTTCAGTACTAATGGGATTTAAATCAGTGGTTGGTGAATATTTACTTTACATTATGAAGATTATTCAAACATACGAGTGATGTTTTCTCTTATATTATTTCAAATGCATGGTGTGAGTGAGTCACGTGAATTGCAAATCTTAACTAGAACTGCCAAACTGAAGCTCTTTGAATAATTTAACAGTGTAGAATTTCAATTCGGTATTTGTTTTGAGCAGGTAATATTCGAAATAATGTTCAATATTTGAATCTCAAATGCTTATTTGGAATACAAGGCTTGAAATACACGTCTTATTGTTCATTTTGTGATTACTTTTGTATCATATAACTGAAATGATGGTTTACAAAACATTTTTATTTCCAAGTGTTATATATACTCAAGAATGGCTGTAGTTCTTACTTATTATTAATTAAATTCTGAATACTCTTCTCATTTAGAGCTAAAACTTTATCCTGATTTCTAAGTAATTTTATTTAGCGGCAATAAGGTTTAATCATTCCGTTAATTAATATTATCCTCTAATTTTCATTACATTACTTATCATTTTGTTTAGTTTATATTTTGATGTTCAAGACTAAAAAACTTTCAATTTGTTTCATGTTTATTGCTATTTTCACATTAGAAAATTACAATTTGTTTCAATTTAAATTATCTGAACCTGCTGCAATTAACTTTGATATCTACATTATGTGAATTAAGTATTTTCCCAAAAAGGTAGACAATACAGTGATATATAGTAGAAAATCAATAAACTAATTGTATAATGTACGAAATTCAACTGAGGTAATGACTACTAGTGAGGATATCGTCAAACTCAAGCACAAATGGGGAAAAATAGGTCTGAAGCTAGATTACAGAAGCTTCCTCACTGATGCATTTATGGCATTTTATTAAGCCAAACTCTTTCTGAATATGGATATGTATAATATATAAGTTTTGGCAGGTTAGTCACGAAGTTTGCATTTATTGAAAAAATAAATTTTTTGACAAATTCATTATATACAGAGATGTATTATACGATGATAAAGCCCGGGTATAATATAAACATGTCTTAAAAATTGCATAACATTAGCATTCAATGGCATAATCTCAAAAACAAATATAAATAAATTTTATAACATATACGAATATTTATTAAATAACAGTCACCTAGAGTTTTTATCACACTGCTGATGGAAAATATTGAATTTTAAACTCAATTGATTTCCTAAGTCACTTTCTTTGTTCGGAAAATATTTATCGTCGATGATAAAATCGTCTTTCCAAATTTTTAAAACAAAAATAAATGCATTTTTTTCATCTTTTAATCAAAAAAAACTTTGTTTGTAAGGAAAATAAACAGTCATAGGAACGTTATTCAGAAAGATATAACCTGGGTCTACTTTATATATTCGAAAAGCAAGAACTTCTTAAGAATACGAGTCGAAATTCACTTGATTCTTAAAGTGCCATTCTTTCATCTAAAACGAAATATTCGCACAATATTATTGTACATTGAGTATATAATAGATAAATGTGTGTGAAAACTTTCCTTCTCTAACGAAACAGCGATTATTTTTCACATTATTAATCGAAACGTTGGTATTTGCGACTGGGAATTTTTTATCAGCAAATTTTCAAGCTCGACTTCTTGATTTTCTAAAACTTCTTAGCAGTGCATTCATGACATTTTATGATAAATGAAACTTGGTTTATTTTAAAATCAAAAATTTGTAATAGTGTTTGAATTATTCGAAGTTCGCTTACCTTACTAACCATTGCGTGTTTTTTAATGACAAAACAAACAAAAAGTTTTTCTTCAGATAAGTGACGTATAATTAAGACGTTCTAAATTTTCTACAGCGATAGATTTCCATACACAATGGCTACCGATCAACAGAAGCCCTATGCGCTTTTTCTGGTTTCCTTTTTCAGTTTTTCTTGAATATCTCGAAAACTATTAATTTTCGCATTACATGCGAATTAACAAATTAACGAGAGAAAAATTCCCTACCAATACATGCTTTTATTTATATTCTAGCTTTAATAGCTTCGCAGATAATTGCTGTCAAATATGGGAGATGTTGCAATAATTTATGGCCACTTATACCATCGTAACAGCGCGTTACCTAAAAACTTTTTAGAATGTGCTCTCTTTGTAAAAAACCGTAGTTATAACATTATTGCTGGTATTTTTTTTATTATTTTTAAATGGGTCCAATAATTTATGCCCACCCTGTAATTTGTATATTTACAGTACCCTGAAGGGTGTTAGCTTAGATCTCTTACACACAACATATATTCATGTAAAGGCTGTATCGTATAATATTTTGTTTTTCCCACCGTTAATAAAAACTGTACATTAGAACAATCATTACAGTAATGCTACATTACTATTTCTATCCGTACTTGAAGGTTTGCTTCCGCTAACAATGCATTTTAAATTATTTATTCAGAAGCAACCCTTTACTGCTTTTCTGCTTAATGGAGTATCTATTTCTCATTCGTAAATGAAATGACTCATTTGTAAGGGCTTACACTTGCTCATAAATGTTAATGTTGCAACTAATGATGTGTTTTAAAGCTAAATTTTTTGCATTCTATTTTGAAAGAATAGCTCATGGAATGTTTATCTAATAAGATAATTCATTAGAAAGACTTCTTGTACATTCATTATGTTAACTTGATACTTATTATTATTTTTAAGCAGACCCTAGAAAGCCTCAAATGGCATTCAATAAAGTTTTATTCATAGTTATTTTTTTGTAATAAAAGTTAATATTTATCCATTCTTCCCATTACCCTAGTACATTTAAAAAAGGAACCATTTTTGATCATTAAATCCACGAGAAAAAATTACGAGAGCAAATGATTATTGATATTTTATTTTTGCTACGAAAAACTTACGAAATTACTTCAGTTATAGAAGAATGGAATGGCTAAAATTGTCTCGGTAATTCCATAAATTGTTATGTAGCAAATCCATGATGATCAAATTGTAAATACCATTGAAAAAATTTATTTCTTTGGCCATTTCCTTCGAAAAGAAATTTCATAATATTCTAAGTGGAATAATTTATTAGATTCGTCAAAATTTAGCAAATGCAGATTATGTGTTTTTACATCTGTTTGTTTAACCGAAGTTAACAAACTCATAGCCATTCTATGTTCAATTTAAATTGAAAATTAAAACGCATTTCCGAGTGTTATAAGAAATTAGAAGTAGTTAACTTATGTTATCAGAATTTCCTAAAATAATTTTAGCAAACAAAGTTTTGTAAAAAATATAAAATAATTCGTTTTACATTGACAATAAAGTCAATGAAGTCACATACGTTAAGAATGAAAATAAAAATTATTACATTTCTTCAAAGTATGCTAAATTAGGTAATTAGAAATATTAGTCCCTTTTTCTGTATGTTATATGGGAAATATGCTAGAGTTGAGAAATATTTTCTGTTTAATGAAGATTATGATACATAAAATAAATAAAATTCCTTTTAAAAGGTTATTGCTTAGAGAGAGAAAATAGATAGCCTCACATTCCCTTAAATTTTTATTCTTGATTCTTGCTATGAATGAATCGTAACAAAATATATCATTATTATTATTATTATTATTATTATTAATCCACCAGGAAGGAACCGACCAAATAAGGTTTACGGTTGTATAAATCCCTCTCAGAGTAACGAAGAATTATAGAAAGGAGAGAAAAAAATTAAATTAAAAACAGCAACAACAATTAACATACAAAAGTAAAATACTGAAACAGTCTGCAATGAATGTCTTAATGGCTTCTGGAAGCAAGAAAAGTCTTTCTTAATCAATGGTGACATCATGCCTTCGTTCATATAAGATCTTCATAATATTCATTCGTCGTGCCAGGAATCTGTTCTAAACAATATTTTCACACCATGTCAATAGATGTTCAGCACTGGGCTTCATAAAATGAATATATATATATATATATAATTAAAGCTTTTGTTTTATCAACTTTTAAATAATGGTTTTCCCGAAAACTTTGTGCGACGATATCTCAAGCAGTGAATCCGGGGCTATTGGCAAAGCCTTTTTCTCCTTTTCTTCCTCTGTTTGGCAACACCAATAACTGGTTTGGCGTCCATTTCCTCGTGCTTCTCAGAGACATGTTCCTGGCGGTGGTAAGCCTTTTTCGCTTTTATTTTATTTTTTTGTGAATACTACTATTTTATTTTTATTTTATTCTAGGTCTTTTGTATTCGGATTTTTTGCTTTCGATTTTTTAAATCGTCTTCAATGTATTTGTCTTTTATTCCAGATTTTTTCCATTTTTAATTGTCTTGTGCTTTTTATTTGTCTTTTATTCCAAATTTTTTCCATTTTTAATTGTCTTGTGCTTTTTGAAGGGATGGCGGCATATTTTAACGGGTTTCGTTTGTCGTTAGCAGAAAAAAGCGCATATTAATATCATAAGCGAGCTTCTCTCCCTGACGAGCGGCTCGCTATGATATTTTTCAATTTATTACGGTTTTTTTTTCTGTTTTTTTGCCATTGTGTCTTGGTTGTTTTTGAGTTTTTGTCTTTTGTTTCTTGTTTGTTTTGATATATATATATATCAAATTACTATATATATATATATAAATAACGCTAACGTACGTGGCACGGAAAAGTGTTTAATTTCTCTTTTGCCGATGGCAACGATCGGCTTGTTTACAAAATAAAACTGACAACAATATTAGGCATAACCTCATAGTCATAGAATCTTACTACACTCGTTCTGGCGTAAAATAACTTCTTCTCGAAAAAAAATGAATTTAAGATGAAGAATTCACAATTTTTCTTACAGTATAATGAAACTTTGAATGATATTATTCAAAAGAGATCAGTTCGAAATGAAGCAGATGGGCTTAGGCGAAGCAAAGAAATCGCGCGCGCTAGTTTTGATCAACATCAAAATCGTTTAAGTCAGAGACGATAAAATCGTGTCAATTCACAAATTGAAGTGAACATTACGGAACTTAGTATTGTGATCATTGTACATGAACTACTTTTCTGGGTTGAAATCTAGAAGTTGGTACACAAACGCTGCCAAAACAAGATGTTGACCCTACATTTCATTGGCGCCAAGTCGCTAAAGCTGAATGCAGGTGATACTTGCATTTGCTTTGGCTACTTGGCGCCATTTTAAGAGTGTGTACCAACTTCTAGATTTCAACCCTTTTCTGTTATGCACTAACTTGGCGTCTTTTTTTTTTGTCTTGGCGAATTTCCTTGGAGCGTTGAATCGCCAGTTTGGCTCCAGAAGTATCAGGAAAATCATTGTATGTGTATAAACGAGAGCAGATGATCTGAGCGGGATCAGCTGGTATCATATATTACAAATTCAGCTTCATTTCATCTTAACATTAAGTAATTCCCATGCATTTGGAATATAAGTTAAAATTATATTATGATATATTACTAAACTGAAGTGAGACCAAATTTGATAAGACAGATAATTCATCAGGAAAGCAATAATTACTTTAAATGTTCCTGTCAATCTCCATGCAATTATTATAAATCTGTGTAGTATCAAAATAAAAGAAATTTTCAGGAGATGAATCTGCTCAATTTTGCAATTTCGAAACAAGTATTACATATATTTATATTTATTAACTTAACTTAGATACAACTTAAGAAATGAGTCATTGGTATCTTTGCAACTCTATCACCTATATTGCCAGCAACGTAATAAAATTTTACTTAGCAAATGTTAAAAAAATTTCGCAGTGCATAAAAACCAAAAAGCGTAGTCTAAGCTGAAATTGTTCCGTGGAGGGTTCATTAAAGCCTTCCATTGAAGAGAATTATGCGATTAAACCGATAAAATGGCGATCATCCTTCGTTCTTCGGTGAAGATTACACCAGCTAGAAACAATATTTAACAAAGAATATTTCCTGATAGCCTTCCATAGTTTTCTATCCTAACGAACATAAAAGCTTAAACTTCAAAGATGTCTCATTCTTGTTCTTAAAGAAGCTCATAATGACTTTAGTATTCTTCTCTCAATTAAGCTGTAAAGTTCTCTTTGTGGTAAATTTGTGGTTATTCTCAAAGCCTGTTCATAATGCGAATTCTTTTTATACATGTTAAGCCCCGCCCTTGAGGAATTTCATGTTTCCTTAATACCTTTGTATTTTTCAGATAATAACGTTTAGCATAAAAGGGCAACGAGAGATTTTCAGGCTTAAGGCTTATAGTTTAAAGAAAAAGTAAAATATCAAAGGAAGAATAGTTATGAATAATTATAATAGTTTTAATATGAAATTTTTTAACTTTAAAAGCGAGCAAACTTTTAGCCTGGCTTTGCTTTGAAGTATTTATAAAATCTGCTGACCAAAAATTATTTTGGGTTAATTTTTAACTACGTCTTGAGAATTAAAATTGTTCACTGCTTTAGGAACAATTCTTGTATAGAAATTATAGTATACAAGTATTAAAAAATAACTTTTAGCAGTCATATTTCTATATTTTACGTTTAACAACAAAAGTGTTTCATTGAACCAAATATATGTAGTAATTTTTATAAAATGAAATTTTGTAGGCCGTTTTCACGAATTTGAATTTTGTGAAGGGGCCGTTTTAGCGAATTTGAGTTTTGTGAAGGGGCCGTTTTTATGAAGTGGAATTCTGTGATGGGGCCGCAAAATGGCCCCAATTTTCGTCTGGATCGACCCATGAAGGATAACTTTATTGCGGATAAAACTGGAAGAATGAAATTCAGAATGTGATCGTTACGTGAAAATGTAAGTCAGTGTTAAGTTTAGAACGATATCCGTCAAAGAGAAGTCTGTCCATCTGTCGATGTGTGTGTGAACCCAATAACTCAAAAATGTAACAATTACATGAATGAAATTTGACATGTGGTTTTTTATCACCAGTGTAGATCAATATTAAATTTTGAACTAAATCTGTAAATTGGTTATCTATCTTTCGGTATGTTTATTCGTGTGTATGTGAACGTAATAACACAAAAACGCAAGTTAAATAAATTAAACTTCATATGTGGCTTTGGCGCCAAAATTGTTGATCTATATCAAATTTAGGAACCAGTAGCTCACCAGTAGGAGAGACAAATTAGGAACCAGTAACTCAAAGAACGTTCTCTAATCTCTTCATTATTACAAAGCTAAACACAAGAACCGCTATATTGTGCAAGTGCACGAGAAAGTAGATGGTAGATCACTTGGGGTGATTTTAAATGTTGTAGATCACGAAAACTTGATATTTTATAAACTTCAGTCAATCTGCGTATTAATTTATAACGGTGGTGATTATGAAGAATATTAATGAAACTGTAGATAACGATTACTAATTTAGAAAAATATATTTGCTTAGCAAATGCAAACCAATAAAGAATCGATCCTCTTAAAGGCTAATTTAAATAATTAATTAAGTAAAAAATATTAAATGCTTGTTTTTTTTATTTATTTATTTTTTTTTCATATCTCTGAGTGTTCTTTTATTGATTTAAGAATTAATGCTTGTTTTCAAAGGAAAATCTTCAATCTTCAACGGCCCTTGAAAATTAGTCGTTTGTCAAATTAATGACCCTTTTAGAAGCTATTCAAGCGCCACTCAAAATCGACAATGAACAACAAAGAAAATATATGGATTTCGACGCCACTGTTTTTCAACGCCGTACATACCACACCACAAAATCTTTGAACTTCGCCTGTTTCAGTATTTCAGAGGCATTGTGTAGTTACCCAAGAAAACTATCCAAGCAAACAAATAATGGTTTTGATCCGGAATTACTAAAAATCTCTCTGTCATTTAGATAAAGTATTTACCTAGAAAAAGATTATAACGAAAATTGTATTTGTAAAAATAGATGTCACCGCTGTCGGCAAGTTTAGCTACGATAAAATAGTTCAACTTAAGAGCTTAATTATGGACAAGTGAATTCATTATAGGAATGAAAATGATCTGATATGTTTGAAAAAATCTGATAAAATCGTTTTAGATATCAAAAATTAGAAACACTACGCTTCTTTGAAATACAACATTTATTATGTGGTAAAAAATATACGCATGAATAAATTTCTGTGGAAGATACAATAAAACGATATAGGTTTAAATAAAGCAGACTGCTAGAAATGTTTGCAAAAAAAATATGTGAAAAATATAGATTTATGCTCGTATACGAAACTTTTGATCTATAAAGCTAGTATCGAAAAGTGTGTTATAAATCATTGCTATATGTTAAGTGTCCAATTGAATAATCAGATACTTTTATAATTGCTCAGGAAAATATTTACCCATATGAAAGAAAGTATTCATTTTATATCGGAAATAGCGAATAATCATTCTCTTTTGGACTTGAGATTTTCAATGTCGTTTAGTTTCTCGTGTTAAAAGTATAATCTAGCAATCATCAAAAAATTCGACCTCAAGATCTTGATTAGTTTTTACGTTTTAAACTTATTTGAATCAGAAAAATAGAATTTTGAAATCATGTTTGACTGTGTGTCTTTTTAACCATGAACATTTTAGTTCACTTATCCTTTAATATTGAGTTGTGTGTATTTGTGTATATCTATGTGTTTTTTTTTCTTTTTCTCTTTCGTATTTGTTTTCGTACTCAGTATTAACTCAGAAACTTTTAAGTTGTTGTCCTATTATAATCAATGTTCAGTTTTACGAATTGTTCACCTAACCAATATTGATAACTTTTATTCATTCTTGCATGTAAGTATCATTATATATGCGAACAAAAAATCGAAGCCTATTTCCGTAAACATATTAATTATGAACTGTAAATTATAATTGGACACAGCCCTTGTCAACCCCTTGCAAATAGCACCCCCTCAGTTTTTTGTTCAGAGTGAGAGATAGCTATGAAGTTTCTTCTGAGGTCTCTTCCACTTTATGTCTGCTGCACCGTTTAAATAACCGAAAGGTTATAGTTACAGGGGCATGAAGATCTATCTTGTCTCGTCTTTATGTCTGTCTGTCTACATGTATGTGAGCAGGATAACTTAAAAATGCAATAATGGGTAATTGTGAAATTGGGTACGTCATTTTCACATCAAGGCTGTAGATATGTATCAAATTCTGGATGAATACGTCAAAGAGAAGATTGTCCGTCTTCCCATGTGCACGCGAAAAACAAAATGAAAACAGCTAAATGCATGAAAGTTGGTTTGGGGTATTTACTCTAAAATTTCAAATCTGTATTAAATTTTGGACAATCCGTTAGCGGATAGACTGCCTTTTCATGTGTATGTGAAAACGATAATTCAGAAATACGACTAAAAGGGGTGCTGTTGAAAATTGCATGCTTGATTTTCTTCAGTATTTGATGAATCTCAAGCCAAGGCGTCTCATTTTGTGAAAAAAATACGAGAAAACCGAGGGCGATAATTGCACATCTGCATTTTGGGCCAAATCCGGCAACTGGAAGGTTACTGTTAAAAAATGCATACTTGATTTTCTTCAGTATATGATGAATATAAAGCCAAGACGTCTCATTTTCGAAAAATACGAGAACATCGTGTGAAAAGTGCATTTAGGATAGATATTTTTTAAATATGTTTTTGTAAAATAATCATGAACTTAGAATAAAAGCGGAAAAAATAGCCTTGTAAACTGCGAATATAAGAATATAAAAGATTAGAGAATTTTTCATTCAAACTTTGTATCTACTTAAAAAACTTCTCCTCTGTTGTATAAGGCGATTTAGGCATTTCATCCGTTCCAAAGAATTGTGAAACACGAACTGTACTCCTGGGTACCACTGCGAAGGGAAACAGAAGGCCAAACAGTAAGAATAAAGTCAAGAAAGATAAGCTGCTTTTCGATTTTTTAAAAGTTTACCTAATTTTTCCTCATCAACCACGAAACATTTTTATTAACTTTCTCCTCCACAAAATATTCAACTTTTGTTTTCAAATAAATTCATTATTTCATGCAATCCAACTACTTTTTATTCTTCTTAATTATGCTAATCTTTTTTGCAAGAATTAAAATTTCGAGCCACTTCTTTCTGCAGAATACAATCTTTTCGAAAGTAAGTAGGCAATTTGGAAGCAAGCCAGGCTCTTTTATTAACATTTCGCCGTAATGAATTTTTTTCAAGTGAGATTCTTTCCTTACAGCATTAGTTTAACCTTTAGCTTTTAAAGCAAACTGAATTGTTTTGAAAAGAATTGGAAGTTAAAATTAAGAAAAATTGTACACTCTAAGAAAATTGGTTAACATAATTCCTTTTAGAATTTTTCTTCGCAGGATAGCTATGCATTTGTGTCTTTGTTTGAAACTTACTTTATTTATGTAACTTGCATAATTAATTGGGAATCATACTCAAAAGAATTATAATTATTCAGAACTAATAAATGTTTGCACTGTTTAAATAACCAATTATTCAATGATAAGTTTGTTGCCATCCTTGCAATTTTATTTCTAATATTTCTTTATTTCGTATAACAAGTAGTACTTCAAGTTTTTCCCCAGTTTTAGAATTAAAAAAAAGAAAATTACTGATTTGATTAGTTTAAAAATATTATATCATGGTTTCCGATTATATAGCATTGCTTTATAATTTATTGGCTTTTGTCTCCGTCATCGTCAAGCGTGCTGTATTACTTAAAGAAATATAATCGGTAAACTATTTACTGTCACTTTCAAACTACCTGTGAATTGTCTACTCTCAGATTCATGCGATTCATATAAGCATTTCAAAACTTATGGTACTTTATGGACCTCTATCAGAAATGATAGACAATGTATACTATATTTTAAACATTAGATGAAGTGCGATGACACCTTCCTTCCAAAACAACATATTTATTCTCGACTATATAGAACAGACATTTTTTAACTTGAAACATTTTAAAATTATTTACAAAAACATTACACAAGTAAACAACATCGAATTCTTAAAACATTTTTTTTATCATTCATCATGACCAGGCAACGTTCAAAAGACAAAGAAAAGCTTCTGCTATTCTATTTCCATTACTTTTACTTCTATGCTCGTGGTTGATTTTTTTTATTTTATAATTTCTTTTTAAAAATATTATTAGAATGGAAAATTTTATGTAATTGCTAATTACAAATAGCGCAATACTTATTTAAAAGACAATAATATTCAAGCAGCATGCAATGGAGAATGCAAAATGATTTGAAATTTACATGATCAGGCTTAACCCTCTAGGCGTTTGGGCCGTATTTTTCCGTTCCTCAAGTTGAGTTCAAAAGCAGATAATTCATGTTTATGTGCATAATTTCTTAAACTACCATGAATAAAATATCAAAATTTCAGATACTTTTTTAAACGCCATAAAGATAAAAATTTTCACTTTAAAAGAAAATTTTTAAGACTTTAAAGCTATTAGATCAAAATAGCTAAGTGCTTAGAGGGTTAATAAATAAATATTTTTTCCATTAATGCATAGTTCAATGGCATAAATGAGTTAGCAAGGAAGTTTAATAAGCGTAACTGTAATTAAAACAGTCTGCAGCTAATAAACAAATATAAACCGCTAGAGAAGCTCATTCAGCTATAGAAAGAATGTAAGAAAGTTTTCATTTAATCTTGATAGAGTCGTAGTGGAGGCTTGGCTTCAGTTTGGGAAGACCTGGGTACAATCAAGCCCTGCCATGTATGTAGACCTAGTATACAGGGTGTCGACAGTTATCGTGATTCAATAACTAATTTCTAAACCGTTAGAGATAGACATATAGTTCCAATTGGAAAAATACTGTAAATTAAGGAGAAAATTATAATATATGTTTTTTGAGTCACTAAATATATTTCTGAAAAAATTACGAATTCTAACTTTTTATAAGGTCCCCTGGTCCTATCAGTCATATTTAGTAAAATATTTTTGGCACATTTTAAACAAAAAAAGTCCCGCTCTTCTGCAACTAAAACTCAGCGAGTTCTGGAGCTTCGAATTTCATGATTTTTAACCAATAAGCGGCCTCGTCGAGCAAGTGCTGTGCATTGACTGGTGGGTCGTCTTCAAGACGGCTATTAAAATGGTGTAAAGTGGTGTAAGTCAGCGACATTCAAAGCTCCATAACTCGATCAGTTTTAGTGGCAGAAGAGTGGGACTTTTTTTGTTTAAAATATTATATTAGAGTTTCAAAAATATTTTACTAAATATGACAGATCGGACCGCGGGATCGTGTAAAAAGTTAGAATTCGTAACTTTTTCAGAAATATTTTGATTCACTCCCAAAACATATATTATAATTCTTCCCTTCATTTAAAGCATTTTTACAATTGGAACTATATGTCTATCTGTAACGGTTTAGAAGTTAGCTATAGGACCACGATAAGTGTGGACACCCTGTATACATGATGCCATGTGAAAAAGTGGATAGTAGGTTCCCAGCCCAGTTATCGTGCTCGTCATCTGACCAAGATTCAAAATTTCAAGGTTCATTCCAAAAATGCCCTCCTGTAACAACAAAACGGGATACATACACGTAGCTATCCCCGACCTGGCCGAAGCCGTGCGGTCCAAGCGACAGGTCGCGCGAACCAACTCCACCCAAACAATTCAACTTTCTAGCTACAAAGGGACGAATGAAAAAACAATTTTTTAGCAAGTCTTGGAGTTTTTGCTTTACAAATTACTGGGACAATACTGCCTCAAATGATCCCACTTATGACACTCAAGGAGAACATGAGAAATAGAACCTTCGCCTCTTCCACATGGACACTGGGGATCTTTACCAAAAAAGCGAGCTTCTTGACTAGAAAAAACGGCATGGCTCGTAAAAATTTGATTTAAGAAGAATCGCCAATCATTGACTTATAGTTGACTTTGTCTAGCAATGAATAGATCCATCTAGCTTCAGAGAACAAAACGGGATATTAACTTAATGTATCAAATAAAATTGATGCAACCAGTCTTGCGCGTTCACCACAAGGGACGTGTTAAGGTTAAGCGCAATAAATAAAATTGATAAGAGGAAATATTGCAATTTCTGAACTTAATATCAAATAACTAAGCGGAACAAAACAAGTTCAAGAACTATGTTTCGTTCGGGTAATGGCTTGTGCAACTTCCATCTCGGAGTTCCAGAGTAACAAATTGATTCTTTAATTCCTGTAAAATTAAAAGAACGTAAGAATATTTGTATTATTATTTAATATGAAGCAAAAACTATTAAATTGCAGTACATATTATGAAGTTTTCCCTTTTTTTCCAGAACAATATTTTTCCTTTGACAACATACTCCATATTTTTGCTACTTAATATTACAATAGGCATAGAACAAAAAGTCATTTTTTGACACGCATCTTTAAAAAATAAACGGGGTTTTCCCCCTTGCCTCATGAATATTACAGTTTTCATCTTATGAAACAAATATGAAGTTTTAATGTATTTAAATTTCTTCGATATTTGTCATTCCTTTAATTTACTGATTGGAGCATTACTTTCTGTTGATGTATTAATAATTACAACGCAATAGTAGATCGAATAGTACGTTAGATGATGAAGCGCAAAGCTTTGTGACGAATTTTGTTCAATAACACGAATAAAGACCATTATTATTGAACCAAGTGTCATAAGATATTTAAATGAGCATAGAAAAGCCGCACAAAGGTGAAAAAAGAAGATATTTTTTTTATTGAACTGTTCTTTCTACCAACGTTCTCGATGGACAAGCTTTGTTCAATTTTTATTCTATAGATGAGTCAATAAAAAAACTGATTGGTTTACTCCCTAGAAACTAAATTTAATGTCTCATACGCAAAACCATTCTTCACATTTCCCTTTATAGTTGGCTAATGAGATTCAGGGCCTTTTTACCTACAACAAATAAGCATTTCAATTTTCAAAAAGGCGTTAGTGATAAGATAAAAACATTGGAAAGCAATGAAAATATCTTTACATCTAGCAAGTTAGCGATGAGCAAAGAAAACTTCCTTTGTTCATTAAATGCACAAAAAGACACAACGTTATCTTCAGAACATCGATTTTCGTTCCAATTTTTTTGTTCCTCAGATATTAAGTTACGAGAGGAAGAACACTTTTTTTCCTTTCGCAAAATTTTAAGTTATCGATAGAACGGATAAAACTTATGATACGAATCTTAATTATCGATCCGAAATAAAGAAAATCCTCTGGAGCCTGGTTAACTGAGGAATTTTACTGCATAAAGAGCCATAACTTTCAAAAATGATGCAGCAATTTGCATTAACGATCTTTCTTTTTGAGAGATCAATCCCGTCATTCCTTTCGACTACATTAGCATTATGGTGCAAAAATAGCACTGCCATCAGGATTTTTGTGATAGCTAAAGGAAATGATAATTACTCAAGTTGCAACATAAAATTATAGCAGTTGAATTTTTGTGCACATTAGTTGAGATGTAAAAATTTCTGTAAGATATGAAACTCAGAAGATGAATTTCTGCACTGTCAATACTATATTTTAATCACATTATAATATTTAATTACAGTTTCACAAGTAGTAATTAGTTACAATTTTTTTACATTAAATGTGGTTTTCATTCTTCATCTTGCAAATTTCTTACACATGGATTAATAAGATATAAATATCGAGATAAATTTTGTTTTAATTTGTATTTTAAATCCTTAAATTAACGTTAAAATAATTAGATTCTATTGATTTAAAGATCATGTTTCAAGCATGTGCATTTTAAAGAAAATGATGCGATTTAATATCACTCGAAAATCATAACTAGTTCAGGCATAAACACCATAATGTTTTTCACAAATAACAGTGAAATGAACATTTTGAATGTGCTGCCAACCATTTTCTGCCACCAGATGAAAGTCCAATGTCACAATTCTAACAGCAGCTGAAAGTATATCGACAGGAATATTAATAATACGTTGAGGAATTGTATCAAACTTCTGAATGTCATGACAAACGGTGCTTTTGTGATAACTGGAAAACCTGAAGTCACGTAGACTGAAGTTGAGTGACAGATGTGACAATCTAGTAAATCATTGCCTAAGTAACCTTTTCACAAAAGTAACAAAATGAGGGTTTTATCAAAAGTGTTCTACCTTGGATGCTACATGGTGAATATCTGGTACCACGAATCTTCTTAACATTGATTCACAGAGGGATGCAGTAAAGGAGCTCACGATGAGTCCTGTCCTAGATTGCTCTTCAAAGAAAAATGGTACAATTACGAAAATGGCGTGAAACCACAACAGACGCTGACTTTTAGCGAATGCTGCGAAATTTGATGAAAACTTTCAGAATTTCTTCTGCCAAATTCGGAAGTTATGGGTGTTGACAGTCCCATTTGTTCTCAAGATGTCCCAGAATAAGCATTATCGCACTCCAGTCATGCAAAGAAATGGAGTGAAAATGCTTCCATTTTAACAGTGTCATTAGTTTGAAGTTTCTGAACGCGTTCAATTCTGTAATAAGAGAAATGCAGTAACAAACGATTTTATGCTCAGTAAAAATCGGTAATTCCGTTTGAAATAAAAAAAAAGTTGCTATTCTACAACAACAACTTGTGGTTTTCACAAGTGCTTCCTGCAGAGCAAATAGAACAGATTCCTGAGTTTCTACACAAGCATATTGCCTTTCCTGTACGATGGAAAGGGCGGTATTAATAATAGCGGCCTTAAAATCTTTCGCAGTTTCCTTCAAATCCAAAACAGTAATTGGCTCTGTTAGCGATCTTCTTACAGTCCAACACTGCTTCAGCGCATGCTTCCTTTATAACACATTGATAATGGAATTTCACAACTAAAGCAGGGTTTCTCAAAGGTAAAGGTTATGCAATTTGCAGCTATTGGAGGTTCTGCAGAAAAATCTCAGCTTTATAGCAGAAAAACCATATAAAGTACAGTGCAAAATTTCAAAATTATTTTTTAGTAAAAAACTGGTAAGTTCCTGGCTTTTGTATAAAAACTGATAAGTTCCTAAAGTCGAAATTCTGATACAGCACCGGTTCCTCCCTGGTGGAGACTTTTTGGATTTTTTTGCAGGATATAAAATCCCATGATCCCTTTTATAATTTCAAAAAGTTTAATAACTTTTGTTCAATGAGTTTTTTTTAATTGGGATTTCAAATTGAAATGCTAATTAAGAACCGTTGAAACTTAAGAAATACATATGAAAGAGAAAATTCAATTAAGTACTGCCATGATTTTGGTAACGGTAAAAACTTCTTGATGTGTATTTTTCCTTATTTTATCCAATGAAGCACCAATAATTAGCATGCTTCAAAAACTAAATATGAATCACTGAAGTGTCCGTTTCAAATTAAAACCGACTTGACCTCTGAAGAGAACGAAGAGATGTGCTCACTTCTTTCTCAAAAAAAGGATCTAATTGCTTTTACTCCACTATAGAAAAAAAAGACTATGGTACTAATGAAACAATCGATGCTGCTTGATACGTGATAGTTTTCTTTGATCACAGTATTATATTCCTTTCTAAGAAAAGATCAAAATTAAGAGCCTATTGAAGAGAAGTATAAGATGTCTTAATGGGAGCATGGATTTAACTCCTTTTCGCTCCTTTCTAAATAAAATATTTTGTTCAAAATCTCGCAAAAGATAACGGTTGAAAAAAAATCAGTGTGTGTCACAGGAAGCACAATATCACGCAATTAAAAAATTTGAGTGAATAATTGTTTTCATGAGGAATTCAGTATAATAGTTCTCAAAACTTCCAGACTTTTTCATTATCATAGTTGTTTATTATTAATTTCTGAATCCTGATAAGATGTTTTATTTTTGAACCATGTAAGCCAGCATCTTAATATCCTAGACAACAATGTACCGAGAGTAATTTTTGTATCTTACGTATCTCATTATATGGGGCCTGTTTTTCATCTTTGTATGTTGTCAAAGTCCCTTTCCTGGTGGTATGACCCTGGAATTTTGATTGGGTGATATTTCTCTGGAGATTATTTTGGTCTACTGCCCCCTAAAAACTTCTCATTCATCCTACTATCTCATTATATATATTTATTTATTGTATTTATATATTTTTGCAAATCTCATTTGGGTTTATACTCTCTTTCTATAGAAGTTAGTTTCTTTATTTATTTCCTTTCTCACGGACATGATTAATAATAATGTGTTTTTGATATGAAATTGTTGTGTAAGTAAATAATTATTGCACTTAAAACAAGAACTTACTTGGAAACTATTCGAAGAGACAATCAGAGTTCCTTATATTGGAAAATATCACACAGAAATCTTTCTATAATGATTTATTGGGTGATATGTTGGTAGCAGTTAAATCGATTTGTTGCTCATACCACTTTACAAAACCGTTAGCTGACCTAGAAACACTTTGGTGGAATAGTGTTATGAGCAACAATTTTAGGGCTAAAATCAGAAAACTCATCAACTTCATCGCGGAAAACGAAACACTCTTTTTTAAAAAAAGGTAGTGACATCAACTAGCCACAGACTCAATTAACCCTGGCTACTCTTCTTCTCTCTTCTCCCACACATAAGGCACCTCCATCTTAAAATCAGCAACACATAGCGAAAACCATACGTATTTTCTTAAGACAACGCGGACATACCTACGAACCTACCACAAGTAGTTGCTCCTCTGATGTAAAACCTGACAGTCAATCAAGACTGACAGTCCCTGTCTCTATGGGGCCTTGATACTCTTCGTCGCTAGTGTAAATTTCTATATGCAGTCAAACTTAGTATACTAGTATACATGATTTTTTGCAACCTAGAACCATCACAACTGCCCAGATTATTTGTGTAGAGGGATAGCAAATGTAATAAATTAATGAACAAACCTGTTTTCTTTCTTTTAATGTACAGTTATATTCTTTTGTTCAAAATGCCCTCTTTTTTGTATCCTTATATATAAAATGTAATTTTTTTTTTGCTCTGGTTTTTTCAATAAAGTTTCACGCATACCCAACCAACCGACAGGGAGCCGTCCTGGCTCCGAGTTCGGGGTATACTGTGGTGTTATGTTATGTTGTTGTTTATCTTGGAGAATAATCCACTCTTCTTTTTTATCTAATTTGTGAAATCCTATTAAAATTGCAATTTCACTGACAAGACGCCACAACTTCCAAGGTAATAGGTTTTCTTAAGAACAAGTGTTGAGGCGTCATTTAAGAATGAAAATGGCGATGAGAGATGACTCTGAACTATTACTCACATGTAGATGGAAAAACTACACTTATATTCTCAGATCTGTGGCAAAGGAAATAACAAGAAACTACCAAGTCAATTCTAAGAAACAACTTGTGCCATATTCCAATGGTGCAGATTTTCTTTCATTCATTTCTAAGACGCCAACATATCGAAAAGTCAAGAAATACATGAATAATATTGCAAGTTCAGCTATATTCTCTCTTCACCGTAACAAAAACTGAATAATATATTGATTTATTTGAAGTGTTCTTGATTAGTATAATGAAAATGTAACTTTCCTTTCTGGTTGTTCTTGAGAAATCTTTTCAGATTCTCTCATGAACCAAATTTTCAGATTTTCCGTTTATATAAGCATATTCTTATTGAACATTTATTTTCTAATGGTAAAATCTTCAGCCGCAGAAGAAAATATAATTTCTTACGCTTAAAAGATTTTAAAACACTCGATTCACTTTCAGTCAACTACGTCGCTGTAACTAAAGCCTGTATCAAGAAATTTCGGCAATAGATGTAAGTGTAGAAATACCTTAAAGCCAAGAGTTACATCACTTCGTTTGAGTGGAAAAGATGAAATGTGGGATCATTTTACATCGGAAAGGAACGAGACACTTGCCGAAGAAAAGGAGTCATCAAAACTTATTCCAGTAAGTCGGTTCCTAGGGGATGAATCCAAGAATGCCGGTGATCTAGTCGATATTCCACCCTAATGGAGAAAGAATAAATATTCTGCGATGGCTGTCTTTTTAGCGATCTGGGAATTTTTCCATTGTTATTAGAATCATTCCTTAGACTACTTGATTGGACTTCTTATTTTAGTTTTTCTTGTTACTTGTTATACGAAGGTATTTGACTTACTATTCAGAATATAATATGAACAAACCACTAACGTTCGTTCATAACTCAACTGAGAAAGGGAAAAATTACCTATTTGGGTTGTTATTTGCTTTATTTTTAGTTAGATTAAACCTTATTTTGAAGCAACTTGAAGGTTATTTTCGATTTGGGATTATTTTGGGATTTTATTGAACAGGCGTGTACAGTGGAATTCCTCTGAAGCGTGCCAATAGCATGCCACCATTGCTCTGTATATGGTATCTGCAATGGCTAGAGAGTTGTGGCGCACAGAGTGATATTTATTTCTATATTTATTCTAAAGTATCAGCTGAATATTTATTTTTATTTGCTTTAAAACTGTCTGTCATCAACTGCCAACACCTTCTAGCAGGCCACTATGGTACGGTAATAGTGCTTTGGAAGACTAGAAACCGTGATAATACTCTAGGTTTTTATCAACTGCCAACATCAGCTAGCAATGGTGCCTAGAATGACTAGAAACAATGATAATAAACTAGGTCTTGAATTTACTCCATATTTACGTGTTTTGGTTGTATTTGCTTGTCATCAACTGCCAACATCTACCAGCAAACCACAATGGCCTTGTAATAGTGCTTTGGCATGACTAGAAACTAATACATTAGGGCTGAGATTTATTTCCATGTTTACTATAAAGTTTTATATGATTATTTACTATTATTTGTATTTTAACTTTATGTCGTTTCTGATGCTTTTGATTATTTATAAGTGTGTTTGTGGATAACAAACTTCCTTTTATACCTTTGGTGATGTGTATGCTTAAGGTCGTTTTTGAAATCTTCTAATCTAGCTGATACGTGGAGAGAATACTTGCTGGAACACTAAAATCCCGATAGAATAATTGCTATAAAATTTGGAGTCCTTCTGAAACATAAAATTGTCATTTTATAATTTACAAAGGAACGTTGAAAACTAGGGACCGGATAACCTGGTGATAAGGTGTCAATTTCTCTGACACATGAGTCGCTGGATCGAGATCCGTTTCCACAGAAGATCCATGCCGGCCTTAATGATGGCTTAAATATGTTGTGATCATTCGTCCAGCAATACGTAACTGAACGAAGTACATCGA
>BGPR01000434.1:216708-233106 GCA_013235015.1 Araneus ventricosus | reverse complement strand
AAAGTTACGTATTGCTGAACAAAAGAGTTTATCAAATTTTTTTTTTAGTGTCCGTCTACTTTTTTTGACAAAGGTATGAAACCAATACATTAGGGCTGAGATTTATTTCCATGTTTACTATAGTTTTATATGATTATTTACTATTATTTTATATTTAACTTTACCTCATCGTTTCTGATGCTTTGATTATTTATAAGTTTGTTTGTGGATAACAAACTTCCTTTTATACCTTTGTGATGTTGACGCTTAAGGTCCGTTTTTGAAATCTTCTAATCTAGCTGAACGTGGAGAGAATACTTGCCTGGAACACTAAAATCCCGATAGAATAATTGCTATAAAATTTGGAGTCCTTCTGAAACACAAAATTGTCATTTTTATAATTTACAAAGGAACCTTGAAAACTAGGGACCGCGATAACCTGGTGAAAAGGTTTCAATTTCTGACATTGATGATTCGCTGAGATCGATCGATCGTTGATCATTCGTCCTCTCGCTGATATGATGCAGGAATGTGAGAAAGTCATGTAAAATGAGACTATTATCCTTGTTACGATCATGTCAATATTGTCCTCGTTACGTGCTCCTTCCCAAAATATCTGATAAGCGATTCATCAATAAATTAACGTTTGCATTAATAAATATTTTTTATCCCCGAATCTATTATATAAAATGCTAACGTACGTGACACAGAAAAGAGGTTAATTCTTTTTGCCGATGGCATGATCAGTTTTGACCAAACAAAACCGGTAGCCTCCCTCCATGTCCGGCATAACTTAACAGGCATAGCTTTATTCTGGTGAAAACAACTTTTTCTAGAAAAAAATGTGTTTAAAACGTGGAGTCTCAAATTTCTTACAATATAATAAAACTTTGGATGAAATTATTCAAAAGATATTCAGAAAAGAAGTAGGCTTGGATGAAACAGAGAACGTTCAGATCAGCGTCAAAATAGTTTAGTCAGTAAAGGAAAATCGTTTTAATTCTCAGTTGATGAACATCTTGGAACTTACTATTATGAACACTGCATATTGGGTACTTTTCCGTTATACGCACCATTTGGCGTTTTTTTTGTCTTCGAATTTTCTTGGAGCGTTGAATCGCAAGCTTGGTTCAACTTCTTTTTTTGTGATAGTTGACGCGCACTGTATTTTGGTGAGCTGAAGAGTCAGGAGCCTAATGCGCCAATTTGGGCAGAAAAATGCATGATACGCGTAGAACGGAAAGCGATGCCTGCTCGGAATCAGCTAGTAAACAAAAAATTTGTTAATATTAGCCAGAAAGGATTGCTGACATTTTAATTTGAAAATCATTTATGTTTAATGAGCAATATTAATTGCGAAAGCTGAATAAAAAAAGTTGAATTTACTTCAATTGCACCTGTTGAAAAATATTAGAAAAAAGATTGAAAGATTGGGGCATAGAGATTCGAAACTTATGAAATGTCGACTTACTATAAATATACACAGAATAAGATCATTCATGCAATCTATTGTTCTTCTAAAGGTCACGGCGAACTTGGCATAAATTAAATACCGTTGCCAAGTTATGAACAAGCCCTTTTCTTTTGTCACGAGACTCAACCCAAACCTTTCAATTTTATAAGTTGAGAAGTTAAATGAAGTTCAGAAATATTAGATTATTCCCATCAAATCGTTTAAAAGATAATTGCTGTGAGCCGCTACGAAACGATGAGGAAATGTTTTTTCATGGATAAAGACGCAGTGGCTGCTAGCGTAGAATTTGTCTCTGCTGCTTAGCTTTCAAACTTAGCAACAGAAAAAGCCTTTCTAAAAAGGAACTTTCACAAAAGAGAAATTTAAGTACGTTTCACTGAATAAATGTTTGTTGACCTTGGAGGCCAAAATTACCATCAATGTAGCAAAATTTAACTTCCCTCCAAATAGCTGAATTCATAAAGAAATCAATTAAATGATAAAATAATTAAATAATGACTCGAACTTTTACCGCTCAGTTTAAAAATAATTCTGGTGATGTAATTTTACGCATAGATAAAATTCCTCTGAAGTTGAAAATTATGTATTATCTGTATAAATAGGTCCGATCTTCATGACTGTTAAAGAGCATTTTTAAAAGAGACCACTATCAAAAGATTTTGTTTTTATTAACAAAATGAAAAGAAAAGTCTTAAACTTTAATGTTAATTTAAAATATTAGTTATTCAAAAAAATTATTAAACAATTATGAATAAAATTTAATAGAATAATAATTCAGTTTTATGTTATGCTAAAATAAGTAAAAATGCTAATGGCAAGTTCCAAGAATGAGCAAAATCTTTTACTTTTCAAGTAGTCTTTTACTGTTTATCAAATCGAGATTTGAACTAATAGTTGTAAGGGAAACAATCGAATCCTACAAAATCTCCCTTAAACAGAATGGAACATCTATTGTATTCATAAAATGGCATTTACCTAAAAAGATATGCAATATTTAGATTAGAAATGTAAAGTTCGGGTCTTAGAAATCTATAATCTTCTCTTCGGGAAGAAATCCAAAATATTTTCTTAAAGATAGGTTTAAGCTGAGAAAGTGTAAACTGCCCGTCCAGTTTTTCACGTCAGGGAAAGATAAGATCTGTAATCCTTAGACCTGCGAAACACCAGTTCTTGCCTTATTGAAATAGCAATAAGCATATCCACAACATATTGCGATACAGAAGAGAACACCACGCCATGCCTCTGCGCCTAGAATCATGCATTGAGATACCTAATCAGTTGGATGGGCAATGAGTGTTAAAAGCAAATGTTGTGAGGGATTCGAATTGACTTACAAATGCATCCGTAACACAAGAGGGTATACAGCATATTGTGATACAGTAAGACACTACCTACAAGGTGATAAGGTTAGCGCCACGTGGGGACTGAAATCCTAATGACCTACTGTCACCATCCAACCGGTTCGGTTGCCTTAATGGCGTCAGGCACGAGGGTATAGAGCGGCGTTCTGTCGCTAGCCCATAAGCATGGGTTAAAAAAATCTTTTGATACAGCATCTTTACTGTCTGCAATGAGATATCCCGTGGTTGGCCTGGTGGTTGGCGTGGCTTTGGCTCATGCTTATGGATCGGAGGATCCAAGTTCAAAACCGGATTCCAAGAAAGGCCTGTAGTGTATGTGGGTTGAAATTTATATCAATGATCAAAAGTCCTCCCGTTGGTGTGGCGTGCAAACTTGGAGAGGGAGGTGCTGGCAGAAGTATTGTCCTCCTTGTGAATTGACCACGGCTCAAAATTACGAGATCATTCCCGAATAGCCCTAGTATTGCCTCAAGCGTGACATTGATATAACTAAACTAAGCTAAGCCGCTTGTAAGTAAAAAGGTTTAGCGCTTTCAACATCTTGCAGACTTTATTGCTCTTCGAGAGGAACAAATAAATGTTTTATAACATACAAAAACCCATTTTCCTTCCGAATTTTTCTTCGATTAATTGCACATCAAGTCATACCCGAAGAATCACGGTCGTTCCAACCAGCCTCCTAAAATGTTGACATAGTAACTTCTTAGAGATTATTGTTACATCCATCCCACGAATCCAGCATTTACTTGTTCGGATCCTTCTTCCCTAATCGCTTGTCTCAACTTGTCTCGGCAAGGTCGGGTTCCCATTCCTCAACGCGAGATAAGACCAATTCCTTTTTCCCATCATTTTCTAATTTTCTTTTATTCGGCTTCAACTTCGCCAACTTCTTTTTCCAATTAATTTTTCTCGAGGTCTAATTCCGTTTATTACTCGACCGGGCGCAAATTGCTCCTTCCCACTCTTTACTTTTTTTTCAACCCACCATACTTTTATTTTTCACTTTCTTCCTAACTATTTTCATTCCTCTTCCCCTTACGGAAACTTTTAACCACCTAACGTTTTCTCTCCTTCGGCCTTTTACTTTTTTTCCCTTTATTCCTCATTTGATCGAACAATTTGTAAGGTTCTGCGTGATCTAAAATTAATGGTATCAAATAATGTTTTTTCACAGTTCGAAAAGCATACATTGAATTCCAGTAGATAATGACCAAAATCTTCGTGTTGGTTTTCATTAATCTCTACAGACCAAAAAGAACAGGGCACTAATGATTAATTTTTAACGTTTTATCATTCGTGACTTTAATTTAGACAGGACGTTACGTCATGGAATTTATTCGTTACACTGTTTCAATGTGTACTCTGCAATCTAACGGCTGGCTGGTAAACAGAGCTAATAATTTATCGTGGCACGGTCTAGCTTGTCTAGTCAATTTGATTTTTATTGATCTATATAGATTTTAATTAATTTATTTTACAAATTGTCTACAAACCAACATAATGATTACTTTTTAACGTTAAATCCTTCGTGGCTTTAAATTACCTAGCGGCCATGGTAAATGTTAGGCTTCAGAGTCGAAGATCCAATTCTAACGAATACTCGCACTACACGTAGGCCTGGAGCACGTAAGATTTGCCATCAATTGTCAAGCAGACGCTGTTGTGGCGTAAAAGTGGTGCTGGTTGTGATCCTACTAGATCTAATATATCTCGCCAAATCCGTGAGTCAAGGATACATGATAAAGTGCCATCTTCTGTAAATCAGAACGACATTGGGGCACGTGGCTAGCACCTGGCGTATAAGTCTGATTTAGCTCTAAAATACAGAGTGTACACAAATGAAGTGACTCATTTCAAAAATTAATTAAAAACAAACTAAAAATGTTGGAATTACGGTTGTTTTTTCCTAAATGAGAGCACATCTCAAAAAGTTTTTTTCAGATACATAACAGGTCATTTCGGTGGTCTAGGGGTCGTAAATTACTGGAAATTAAAAATTCGCTTAGAGCCATTATCTGAGAAAATATTAAAACTGGAAGAAAACTAAAAGCATATATTTGTAAGGAATTTCACTCTCTCTAATTTGTTATCTCACATGTAGTGTGAAAACTGAAGAGTTTTCGCGATATTCAAGAAAAATTGAAAAAAGAAACTGGAAAACACGCATCGGCTTCTGTTGATCGGTAGCCATTTCGTACGGAATTTTCTCTCTGTAACAAATTTAGAACGGCGTAACGCAGCGTTTCCTAACTGAAAAAAAATTTTGAGATGCGCTCTTATTTTTAAAAAACGTAGTTCCAAAATTTTTAGTTTTTCTCTTATTAATTTTTGAAATGAGTCACTTCATTTGTGTACACCCTGTATGTGGTTACGTTACTTCTAAGACCATGAGTCAAGAACTCGTCATGACGGGCCATCTTCTGTAGGACAAAACGACCTTGGGGCACGCAGGTAGCACCTGAAGTTTGAGTCTGATTTAGCTCTAAAATAGGCTGTTACATTGCTTTCAAGGAAGAATTTCAGGGGAAACTGTCTCACAGTTGTTTATCGATTGATGAAAAACTTAGAGAACCTCCACAGTTACCAACCCCACAGTCGAAAACAAAGCATCGGTCAACGTTTTTTATAATAATGCTGGTTAAGATCACAGCCAGAGGATGGAACCCGTAACTGCCTTCATTCGACTCATGCTCCTCAACCATACATGCCTTTACCCTCTAGTCCAACGATATATTCTGGCATGAAAGTTTAGAGAGTGGATTTCTTCTTTTAGTTCAAAATTACAAGGTTTTCCCCTAATTAGCCCTCAAGTCGCTTCAAAACGGGAGGTAAATATAATAATTCGTATTCTCAAAGTCATTTAAAGCTTAACATCATGTCGCTAATATTGACTCAACTAACAAATACACATCCGTTGCAGAATATCTAAATAACAAAGATTTCATTCGTCATTATATCGAGAAATTTGTAGTGTTATGCGAAATTTAAAATTTTTGGTATCAGTTTTTTACTTTTTTTCACAGTTCGGGAAACAAACAACAAATTCCAGAATAAATTGACTGAAATATTTGTGTTAGTTTCATTCATCTCTACAAACCAAAGAAAAAACCATACAGCTATTGATTAGTTTTTAAGATCTTATCACTCGTGATTTTAATTTACACAAAGCGTTACGACTAGCATTTATTTGTCACACAGTTTTCGGGAGAGCTTTAGAAATTTAACGGCTGGTAAACATAGTTAGCAATTTATGGAGGTGCCGTTAATTTTAGCTCATCTCACAAATACGCGTTCGCTGTTGAATATCTAAATATCAGGCATGATTAAATCGTATTAATGTTGGATTGTTTACAATGTATCGTTAACGTAATCATACCTAAAGTTTGCGCGCTATCCGTGTTTACCCACTGAAGCACACAAGCAATTATTGATATGTGTGCATTTCTATACTGACGCGAATAAAGCATTCGTAAAAGTAAATTAGATAATGCAAGTTTAATCTCTCCATTTTTGCGAAGGAAATGCAATGAAATACTCCCTGAAGTTTAAAATTAACAAAAAGATAAAATGTAACTGACCAGGAGATACTCGCGTTGCCCGATATTTTCTTTTTAATAAGAGAAAGAATAATGTCCTCATTATGGTGCTTATTAATATTTTTTATTGATGGAATAATTCTCAAATTCTAATCCACGGATTTAGAGTATAATATTTTTTTCATTTGATCCTACTCTAAACGGTATTTCATAACTTACTGACATTCTTGTGCCCATTTTTTAGTCATCTTTCTATTCAGGATCTCTAGATAGAAAACTTTCATGCTAATTGGTCCGTTTTCTAAGTGTCTGCTAACAAACCAACCCCCCATCCAACCCATAAGAGGGTGAGTTAGGTTCATTTACAGCTGTAGTATTTTTAGGTGAACAATGAGAAACATTTTTACTATAAGTTTCATCAAAATTGCCCAAGAAATTCCAAAGAAACATCAAGTTTGACAAGTTGAAATATGTGAAATAAATTTCCTATATGTCAGTCCATTTGTTATCAGAATTCAAAAGTTTCAATAAACTTGTATTCTATCTTTGTTTTATCCTTTTCTTTTACTTAATTCAGTGTAACTTAAGATCGATAAAATGGGTTGTATCTTAAATAACAACAAGAAAGGAAACTTCTGGGGAAATTTGCTAAAACAAAACATCAAAACTATCCACAAGACAAAGTAATAGTCAAGTTCATAGTTGAGGATGAATATATGTATTTAAATTCGATTTGATTTCAAATATTTAATCCCCTAAATCCACAGCAAAATTAAAGATGAGAGTTTGATTTCTGCATCAGGAATTCCTCCTGCAAACATCTTAAGAAAATTCAAAGAGAGTTTTTTATAAGATTTTTTTGAAAGAGGAGCATAAATTGATTTTGATAGTTGATTCAACAATTAAGTCGACAACAGATTCAATCAATTAATTAACCCTTTAAGAGTCTCATTTTTTGTCATCTAATAAGATAACCCCTCATGTTTTGGAAAGGGGCTGTCGCTTCCATTCATCTAAGAAGGCATAGAATACTTGAGATGCTTATGGATTCTACGTCATTTTTGTGTCAAATTATAAAGCTAATTAATGACTAAATTTTAGTTTATAAGCCTAAAAATGCGATAATCCGATGCACGTCAATATGACCGGAGCGAATATTAAGGGGTTATTGAAAATGTGTTGTATTAATGAAAAGAATTGTAATTACAAAAATGTCAAATTATTGTATAAGTTAATTTGTCCCCCGGCGGCACCGCGAATACACGAATATGAGAAGCCTCCGGATAAGTAAGCGGGTTCTCGCTTCCCTGGTGGATATAGTAATGCTGGGTCTTCCCTCCAGTGATAGAACGTACCTCCTACGGAAGGGGTTGATCCGTTGCTGGTGACGGCTACTGGGACTCCGGCCTCTATGCTCGATCTATTGCAGCGGTTGTTATTCTGAGGACCCGGTTGCTACGGGAGGGCGGAGTGATCCGGTTTTTCTGGTATTAATTAATTTGAATCGTGAATCTTCCATAAACAGACAAGACTCTATATTTACATTCATTAACTTGAGATCTGAAATTTTTAACTTATGTATTAATTGTTTTTGCGATCTCTATTCAAATTGTTATACAGTTTTCGGAACACACTTTATTCTTCTGTACTTTAGCGAATTTAGTATATTAATGTGTTTTATGCTGCATTTAGAAAATTAATATATCCCCTGTCTGTCGAAAGTCTGGGAAGTTAATCATCGTGAACAAAATCCATCTCGGCGATTACTTTCTTTACGAAGTGTCCCTATTACATGTCTCGTCAAATCAAATTTATTTAACTGTATTTATTTAGAAAACTTTACTGAAACTTTCAAAATGAAGGTGCCTTTGATATTTTAGTTTGCTGATCTATCAGAAGTTAAAGCGTGTACTGCATTCTCCATCGAAAGATCCATTTATTTTATCCTACCTGAGCTTAAATTAAAGTAACTCTACTGATGAGACGCGAGGTCGTTGCAGCAAAAATATTTATTAAGTTAGATGCCTAACAGCATTCCTGTTGTCATAGGGATATGAGATGAATAATGTTGTTACTGTTTGTTGATTCAATATAGCAATGTTAATTCTAATATTTACAAATTCTGAATAGATGTACTTATTTCATACTTTTGTTTAAACAGGCCAAAGGAAATTTCTGCGAAAGTCTTCTGAGAGGATTTCGTTAAAGTTGCTTTCGTACAAACTCTTAATTAGTTAATTACTGTTTATTGGATTAAACTCAAAAAGTCCTCTCGATTGAAAATTCAGTGCTTCTATGAATTGGAATTATCAGCAAAATAACGAAGGCAAGTCATGAAATACGCATTAAGGTTTCTTTTTTCCTTATTTTCTTTTCAATTAAACCTGTTTTGACTTCTTGGAAAAGATGTAATCAAATTTTCGACTCCTCTTCGTTCGTAAAAGAGTTTAATTCAGAATTCAAATTTCATGGAAATAATCGTACAGAACCTAATTTAGCGTTTTTCCTAAATTAAAATATTCGCGTCGCATATTAATATTTTTTATTCAAATTCTTGGGGAACGTTTTAAAAAATTATTCTCATGTGTAACTGTTTAAATTAACTAATTGCTTAGACGCTTCGTTTGCTCTTAAGCGTTACATTATTCAAAAATTGATGGAAGCTATTTAATTAATTGCTGCTTATCAGAGAAAAAGAGTTTATCGCTATTTTTCATCTGCCAAATTAATTTTTGAAAACAGCAGATAATAGTTTTCTAAGACAATTTATAAAGAGAAAAGTTTTTTCGTCGAATTTAATGACCATTTTTTTCTCAGATCTGTGGGAGAGAGGAGCAAGTATTGCGGCCGTTTCAGTTTTTTAGAGAAATATCACCAGCAAAAAAAATTCACAAAACTTTTAAATGTAAAAATTGGTGCTCAGTCGACTCCATTCTCTAAGGAAATAACCATACACTGTTTTTCGATTTTTCAACCAAAATTTTATAAATTTATATACGGAATTGTAAAGAAAGTAGAAAAATATTTTTAAAATGTATGTCTTAATTTAACTTCTGGTTAAAACTGAATGATATATGCATAAGGTACTGAATTAAAGTTTATTTATCAAAAGACTTTCTTCTTCAATTCAACGATGGTGTAAGTAAATAATTATATTAATCAATTATTAATTTATTTCAAATTAGTTTAATAAAAGCAATATTCGAGCGGTGCAAATATTAATAGGTTATATATGTAAAAAGTTTTAACCTTTTTTCTGAAGAGTACCCGTGTTTCTATAACATACACTGATGTGGAAAAATCAAGGACCGTTTCGTAAAATGCGAGAAATTTGTAATTAATACGAAAGCTATTATTCGAAATCATTTGTGGAGAATCGTGTAACATACAATCGAGTATTGTACACATTTTACACTGGAAATTCAGTCATAATGGCATTTAGAGGAAGACCAGAAATTGAGAAAGACGAAAAGGGATTTCGGGCCACCCATTTTCACAAGAAACTGATAATGATTTGAAACTTTCATTGTTTGCTATGCACATTGCTAATATGCACTTTCGTAAACATAACATGGATATTCGGGAAAATAAAAAGGTTTCTTTAAAAAAATACCAAATTTTCCAGTGTTTTTTTTTTATAACATCCAGAGTTTTCATCCAAATTATTCGAAACATACAAAACTTATTCACGATCGGTAATATTTTACAGAAGTTTGTATTAAAATTTGAAGTAAATTATTTGAATATTAAAGGAAATATAAGTATTTGTACTAAATAATTTTTTACTGCGCATGTGCGAGACATAGCGTAATTTTTCTTCTATAACTTCAAAACCAAATATATAGAGAAACTTATGTAAGAATTCCGGATGAATACCGTTAAAATTCAGAAAGATAGCGCATTAAAGTGAGTTGAATTTCAATTTCTCTAAAAAAGAAACTACATGATGACGGTTCTTGCACAAACTGATATTTTTTAAGCCTGAATCTTCGAATGGATATCAATAAAAGGTAATTTAAAGAATGTATTTAATTTATACTCAGACATGGGTATTCAGGATATTCAACTTTCCTAGAATTCAATATTACTGCTCGTAGATTCAAGTTTCGAAAGTATCAATTTGTGGAGAAACCGCCTGTTAGATTGCAAATATTGCTTCAACATCATTTTTCGGTTTTGTCAGTATTTTTAATTAATTTGATTCTTCGCCACTAAAGTTTATTTCATCTCTTGTGGCAACTTTGGCAAATTTTGAAATTCGAACTATAATTTTTAGCCGTTTCTTTAATTATCTAAATTTTACTTAATTATTTACTTTGTTTTCGATTTAAATATTATTTGTCTTAACTTTTGTTGTTGTTTCCATTAAGGTTTCAACTTTATTAATTCTTAAATTCAAATTTTGCAACGGGATTATTTCTTCGACATCTTGGTTCGCGTAGGTTTTTGGCGTAATCAGGTTTTGGGCGCCTGTATCTGGAATCATTTTCCGTTACGATTTGAATTTTTTCTTGTGTGATGGGCTGAAAGTGCAGTTGGTGTTGTAGCGGCTGCGGGCCTCAGGGCCTTTTAGGCCTTTGGGGGCCTTTTTAGTTCTTTTTGTATTCTGAAGATGGAATGGTGTGGTGGTAATCTGCAACGTCATTTTTTGTTTGAAAAAAGAGATTTTCCTACAAGTCGTGATCTTTGAAAGATCAGCCATAAAAAATTCAAATCGTAACGGAAAATGATTCCAGATACAGGCGCCCAAAACCTGATTACGCCAAAAACCTACGCGAACCAAGATGTCGAAGAAATAATCCCGTTCAAAATTTGAATTTAAGAATTAATAAAGTTGAAACCTTAATGAAAACAACAACAAAAGTTAAGACAAATAATATTTAAATCGAAAACAAAGTAAATAATTAAGTAAAATTTAGATAATTAAAGAAACGGCTAAAAATTATAGTTCGAATTTCAAAATTTGCCAAAGTTGCCACAAGAGATGAAATAAACTTTAGTGGCGAAGAATTAAATTAATTAAAAATACTGACAAAACCGAAAAATGATGTTGAAGCAATATTTGCAATCTAACACCGCCATCACTTGCTCTATCATCTGTTGGCAGCAATTCGTATGTATTTTGAGTCTATGAGATAATAAATTTGTTTAGAAAGTTAAATTGCAAAATTTGCTGTTAACGGCGTCAACACGGGCACTGATCGAGACAGTTTTCCCGTTCATATGTTCTTCTGTCAATGGATTCCTTCTTCTTTCGGAAACTCACTCCGTGTCATCCTGTTTTTATGCACTTTTATTTAAGTTGACTTGTTTCATGTTTGTAAAAGTGGAATTTTGTAGCCGAATTTTCATTCACATCTTGATGCGCTGTATTGTAAGCTTGTTTTTTCTCGATGAACGATACAGTATCTTAATATTTTCAGAGCTTAATTATTAGTCAATCGATTAATTTCAATAAATATCGATTCGATACCAGTAACGCCACCTGGTAGTGAATTTTAGAAAAAAACGTTTTCATATTCCCTAATATGTATTATAAATTAAAAATTAAGAAATAAAAAATAATTAAGACAAGAAAATCTACTGTTTAGTGTATTAATAAAAGTTATATTTAAAAATTATTTTTATTCAGCTAATTTAAAGTATTCTCTTTTGAGTGCAACGGAATCTAAAGCGATATAGATTAAAAATGTGTTTTACAGTAAATATACTATATTTATAAGCAAATATCTGTCTAACAGCTTTGAAACAGCATTAACCAAAGTTATTTTGAATTTCTTGGTACTTATTAAAGTTTGAGAGACATAACGCTGAATCCTTTGCCAGACAGAAGCAGCACGAAAAGCTTGTATTCAATTTTTTTAACTTTACTTCTGTTATCTGAAATCTCATATTATTTATTAATTTTTGCATCAGTTTTAATAAAAACGGATATAAGATTTTACAGTGTTTCACTTTCTTAGAAAATTACGAAACATCATTCAATGGTGTATTTCATCGAAAGAAGGTGAATACTGTTTCCTTGGGAAGTTAAGGAAAGGGAATATTTTTCTCGTAAAAAAGGTATTTAAAAAACATTTTTCTTATGATTTACTGCATCTTAAGATTTCCAAATTGTTAGTTTTCATTTTAAGCAAAGACCTTGCATGCATTTGTTGTAATTTTTATTCATTGCAAGTCTACCTTTATTATATGCTCATAAAAGAGATGTCGAATAAAAGTTCATAAATTCGCAGTTTTTTATAAATTAATATTATCAGTAAAGGGTTTTATTCAATTCATAATACTCAAGGTGTACCCATGAAGCGAAAAGAGAAACATAAATAGGGCTTCCGTAAGAAGACATAACAAAACCAAAGGACCCGACTCATTGTATGATCCTTTTTTCATGAAACAAAAAACTATGGAATGTTGTGTTTCTCAAAATTTAAAAGATTATTATAGATGAAATAATTATTGAGTTCAATGAACATTCTATGTTTTTAATTCAAAATCTCTGTAATTGCTGCAAAGTTCGCAGTTTTTATTCCTAAAGTAGAAAGATTAATATTTAGAAACACCATGTACATATTCGATAATTTATCTTTTGTCTAACTTTTCAGATTGATAATTTTCAAAACTCAGAAAAAAATTCAGCTTCGAATTACTTTCGCATTTTCAAGAACCTAATCTAACAAATTAAATTGCATATTTCTATAAAACTTTTCCTGGAGTATTTCCAAACTGAAATATTTTTCCACAATCGACATTTCAACTGAATTTTCAGTCGTTTGCCAATTGTTGTTTTATCATGCATTTTTATTTGTCTTCACTTGTTTCAAGTTTATAAGGATGAAATTGTGTTATCGATATTTCACTCACTTTTTGATGTGTTAAAGTTTTCAAATTCTTTATACGTGCGTATTCTTGGTGACAATTCACTATTTTAATATTTCTATATCATAATTAACCGTTAATAGATTAATTTAATTAAATTCTTATTTCATACAAATGGCACCACCCAAATAGACATTTCGAGAAAAATCGGTTACAAGATTCCACAATATTTGAATAATGAAATAGTGCGTGCGTGCGTGCGTGCGTGAGAGAGAGAGAGAGAGGACTGAATTTATGAGGACTGCTAACTATTATAATTGCTTTCCGGGCTATTCCTCTAGTTCGGGATAATAGTATCCTTGACTGTACCAGTCCATTTTAGGCAACTATTTGTAGTCCAATCTGAAAAATGTTTCAATAAAAAAAATTCACTTTATTTAATCTTTAAATTATTTTAATAAAACTATTATAGAAAATAGTATCCAATCAAGTTTCTTCTCCGAAGATATAATAACAGATTTTGCTACTTACAGTAAAACAACGTAAGGTCTATTATTCTTCTATAAAAATATTTCATTGATGTTATCTATATGTTGTTAAAATATTCTATTGATGTTATCTATATGTTGTTAAAATATTCTATTGATGTTATTTATATGTTGTTAAAATATTCTATTGATGTTATCTATATGTTGTTAAAATATGCTATGTGTTATCTATTACCCTTTTATTAAATATATTATTGGTGTTATCTATTATTTTTTTGTTAAAATACTTAATTGATGCTATCTGCTATTATTTTGTTAAAGTATTTTATTGAGAATGATTCACAAACCATAACCTCTTAAGAATGATTCACAAACCATAACCTCTTAAGAATGATTCACAAACCATAACCTCTTAAGAATGATTCACAAACCATATTTACATCGTTGTAACACAAGTTAGCTATTTTATGGCTCAATTTTTAATACATTTGAGATTATTATAAAGGTCTAATCTAGACGATGTTAAAAATGCGACAACTCTTCCCTATATTGCGATCCAGAGAAATATTTCGTTTAGAAATACTCTTATATTGAGATATAAGTTCAAATATCCTACACGTCTTTTCAAACTAGAAATTATGATGTTTATTGACAGATGAAATCGCTCTCGGGCGTCAATGACTGGAATAGCAAAAATGAAAAGTTTAGTTTTTGGCTTCAGAACTTTCATTTATTTCTTCATATTCTGTTCTAACGAAAAACGGCCTGTTCATCACATGACATTTTATCATATTTGCGAAATGTTTTCGTGCCTTCAGAAAACTTAAAGAATTTAGACTTAAAGACTGTGATGATGCCAAGAATTCTGATTCTTTAATAGAATTAATGGTTTAATTGATAATCCAATTCTAAAAATATTAAAATAGTGTATTGTCATCAGCAACACACAAACATACAAAATTTCAAAACTCTAGCACATCAGGGAAGGAGTGAAAAATAGATTACAAAATTTCATCTTTACAAACATTAAACGAGTGAAGTTTGAAAAGTGATAAAAATATTCGGCATTTTACACTTTATTGTATATATAGAGAGAATATTTTGTTTATTATAACTATTTAAAGCATTTTAATCACCAAGCACATTATTAATGCGATACAATTCAGTTTTACGAATATTATTCAGTATTCGGTATGATGATAATATTAACAACATGTTTTTATTTTTAAAAATAGTTTAAAATTCTTGTCCAAACTTTTAGAGGAAATAGAAAACAAAAAACAAGCCCGATTTATTTAGATCTGATTTGTTTGGTTTTCTTGATTACTCTTTCAAAGCTACAATGTTTCTATTGAGAACTACTAACTAATTCTGAAACGTGATCAGATGACGCAAATAGCAACTGCTTCATCTGACCATACTTTGGCACCTAGGGTAGACCGGGGCTAGTTGGGCCGTTTTTCTTCCTAATAATTTTTTTATAAAGGGAATCCAAAATTTTTAAAATTTTTTAAGCTGACACTATTAGTGAACCTTCAGAAATAATTCGCCATAGTAAAATTTGAATATATCAACTATTAATATTAATTTAAAACCTCAAACTGAAACCAAGTCGCTTGGCCCAACCTTCCCTGACTGCGGGGTAAGTTGAACCACTACTAACATGAAGCGAATATCACACACACACAAAACATTCTTCTGTATTATTATACTTTATTAATTTAAGTAGCGGAGATGTGTTATTATCCACATTATGTGTATTATATACGCATTTTGTGCGTTTCTATTCAATAGAAAATGAGATACAACTTATATGGCCATCGCCAAATAGTATTGCGTAATTATAATCAAAATTGAGTCCACGTGGTTTTTCATAACAAGTATCTTGCATAATAAATCTGGTACAATCCCATCCCACGTATTCAGAGATATTTCTATAATGCACATCCTGATAAACCCTGTATAGCTGCGCGAGCCACCATGCCCCATGCTAAATGGCCCTACTAGCTCCATATCACCATTTTTGTTTCTCGTGAGTATAGGGATTTATTCCGAAAGCATTTCGATAAGAAAACAAGCTCTAAAGTAACAATGAAGAATTATCTTTCTGAATATTATTTGTAAAAATAGAAATTATAATTTATAAGCAAAGATAAAACGATTACTCATAAGAGAGGAAATTTACTGAACTTAGCAAACATTAGAAAATTCTGGCTGGTTCTTTAATGAAGGCTACTTCTTCAATGGCGCTGATGTGGAATAAGGAAGGCGGGATAATAGAGACTTGTCTGGAATTGCAGCGTTAAATATCGAAATGTATTAAAAATATCGCGGCTGACCCGACATGTCCCGGTCTACCATAAATTAAAACATCTCCACACCATCTCAATAGGTAACGACAGATTTAGCATAAGTCAAACCTAGATACAGATAAAAGCTACTTGAGGCTTCAAACGCTGCGACTTCCGTTTCTAAAGCTGAGGATATGCAAATACATCACCAGGAGCCCTAATTAACATGAATAGAGATGATGCCCAGGTGTGCGCTAGAGGAACCCAAATACGCCCTAAATTGAGAACTGACGAAGAAACGGCTGGTCAACAAATTCTTTATTAGCAAAATAGGTAATAATTTTACGGGACATGGAGACACATGGAGAATTTAGTAGAGTCCCACTTGTCAGGGCGGGATTTTGTGTCGGGATGTTTCGTTTTGTTGATACTACATCAGTTCGTAGGTTAAAA
>BGPR01000434.1:205074-216698 GCA_013235015.1 Araneus ventricosus | reverse complement strand
AAGAAGTCATTTGTCCTATGTATTTCTTCACTGTCTGAAAATTTGACTTTTCGAACTCTGGAAGGTCCAAAACGTAGAGATTCATTAAAATCTCTTCGTCGAATTTTTCACAATTACAATATTGCGTGTAATTCTCACGAAAAGGTGCTTTTTACAGTCCCGTGGTGATAAATAATCGCAACAAATCGCAGAAGGCGGCTACTTGAAGCTTAATAATAGGCAAGTGAAAATACAAGCATCTATTTATTACTTTCACCTTCTTAAAATTGTATTTTATTTTTCAACAGCTCATGAAAATCATTTGAATTGTAAGAGAATCAGTGAAAACATTTAATAATATTTTCATTTCTTATTGCTACGCAGTTTAATTTGAAAAGTAAATTGGTAAAGAAGAATATTTATTCAACCATTAAATAACATTTTGATCAACTAAAAGACTTTCAAATCATTCCGTAGTAACATTAGATAAATTTTCATCCATTTATCCTGTCGGAAGATAAATGCTTGAAGTACTTAATAAATTCTTAAAACTTTTATTTAGCTAGGACATTATTCGTGATTGTAAATTATTTGTCTTTAAAATAAAGCTATATATTAATTACAGTTAACTTTTAAATGCGTAGAAATATCTAAGTCAAAGCTAATGTATGTCTGAGGGATATATTGCTTTTTAGTTTCAGTAATGGTTTAGTTAACAAAAAGTGGAATATATTTGAAAATTTCGAGTTTAATAACAATCTCCATATTTAATGGACTTCCATATGGAATGCACATATAAATTAAAATCTCACTAATTAAAAATATAAAAAAACAGTCGTTAAATATTTATTAAGTAATTTCATCCCCATTGTAAAATTCATCATTTCTGAAAGAAATAAACCCAAAATCGTTTTTTAAAAATTAATCACTGATTTTGAATATGAGGTTGATATTTCCATTAAACAAATATAAAGTTAATAGAAGTTTCGTTATTTGACCCGGTTAAAATTTCAATAGTCTGAGCTACTAGAACAGAGTTTCCATGAACTTTTAATTGCTTTTAAGCTGACTGAGTTTCAAAGGCTCTACTTGTCTTAAAATTGGATCATATTCGTTTAAATTCAGAGAGGTAATATTGAATGCTAGAATATTAAAGTTCGGTTGAACAAATATTGAAGTTTGAATCTTGGTAGATTCGACCTTTATATATTCTGAGTACTCGTTGACGAAAGGCTGCTTTCAATCTTGCTTAATAAGGCTTTTCTGTGTGTGTATTTGCTCGTTTTTCCTCTTGGTTCTTTATGCACGCCCACACCATTGGACTTACGAAATCCAAATTTAGCACAGTGATGGTTAGCACAAGAGGGAGCTAACGCCGCAAAAATTAGTTGAAAATTCGAATTAGATTTTTATTTATTTAATTAAATAACGAAAATTAAGCTATTTTTAGACGTTTATCGCCGAAAACTTCTGAAATACTTATGGTACGAAAATTATTTCTACGTCACCTTAAAGAGGAAAAGATTATCTTTTTAATGATACCAATTTTAGTGTTGTACAATTTTTTTCTCTAACTGTAATTAACATTTCAAAATGCATTTTAAACTCAAATTGCAACAATGCTTTTATTGTTATAAAATAAAATTCAATATAATATATTGTTTCATCAAATCCTTTATTCACGCGCTTTTACCACTGTTAAAGCTAAGAAAATATTCCTTTTTTTGGTCAAGGTAGATTTCTTACTTCCGTTTTTATTTCGTAGCTTTCAATATGCACTCAAATATCCAATGACGTTAGTTCAGTTGCTACGCGATTCGAGTTTCAGTTTGACTTTATTTGTAGTATTACTAGGGAGTATTAATATTTGGTTTTTATTCCCCTAACTGAGGTTAAAAGTATTCTTTTTGTTCGAGCATTCCTCTTCAGCGAAATTCTTTCGAGTGAGAATTGTTCTCGAGCGATTTCGACTTTCTTTATCTGATTTATAAAACATTTTATGTAGAAGCTTCTCAGTAACCAAGTTATACAGCATAAGTATATTTGTACGATGTAAAACTGTATTAGTTATTTAACTATATATTGTTTAAAATAAATGCTCTTTTTTTTAATTTTCTCGCATTTTTATTCAAGCCATACTGTTATAAGGTGATAAAAAGACTATATTTGAAAGTTTTAATTCAACAAGAAAAGATTCAAAGAATATTTACGTTTGTTAGGGAAAGTTGATGACAATATATTGAGGGGGAAGAAAACAGGAGGCCGGTATATGAAAAAATATGAATTCCGAGCAAGAAAGAGTATTCAGCTGTATAAATATATTCTTGTGACATATCTTTTACGACTAAAACTTTTTTGTGAATACCATCCACCAGCATCTTAGAAAATTATTATTATTATTATTATTATCAACTTCAATGCTTGTTCTCGTCAAAATTGTATAGTGTGATAAATATCAACGTTTTCAGCAGTGTAGAATTATTTTCAGAGTGTATCTTACTCAGACCTTAGAACTGTGAGTGTAAACAATCTCAAGAGTTTTGTGCATTTTGGATCCACACGAACTTGAGGTACAAGACATAAGAACTGAACAGCTTTTCTTATTACTATTTTATTTTTATCATTGAATGACAAAAGTGTAAAGATGCGTATGAGTTACTTTTTTTCAAGAATACATGCTGCTTTTGCGCATTTTATATGTGAACAATTATTGTTTTGTTTTTTTGCTTTTTTTCTTTGTCTCTTATTTATGTTGTTCATTTATGTTTAATATTATCTTAAATATTATTATCTTCCTTCTTACTTTTTATCCCTAATTTTTAAAATTGTCATTTATCTTCTTTTTAACTTATTGTTTTTGTCAGTGCAAATACCGTTCAGAGTTTCATGTACTTCTATGTTTGCAGTGTATATATTTGCTTTTTTTTCATTTTCAGTGCATATTTTCTGAAGCCTATATATATATATATATATAGGCTTCAATGAAATAATAAAAATGCGAAATAATGAAAATACTGAAATGTGAAAATAATAAAAATCACAATTTTATTATTCAATGAAATAATAAAAATGTGAAATAATGAAAATACTGAAATGTGAAAATAAGGAAAAATAATATATATATATATATATATTCACATTTCAGTATTTTCATTATTTCACATTTTTATTATTTTTAATAACAACAGTGTTCTTTCACTTGTTGACATATAATGCTTAAACTTGGTTTTTTGTTTATGGTATCTTTAGTAATTTCAATTTATTAGATTTTATTTAAAATTTATGTATTGTTCAAATAATTACTTTTTAGTGTAGGATTTAATTCTTGATATGTTTTGTTTACTTTATTTCTGTATGATTATATACTATTTATATTTAGATTTATATTATATTATATTATATTATATTATATATATATATATATATATATATATATATATATATATATTCACTTTAAATGCTGAACTGTCTTTAGGATAATGCTCAAGTCCTAACAATAATTATAACTATTGCATTGGTATCTTATAAGTTATAATAAACTTTCTCGTTTCTAATCTTGAAAGATTTTGGGGATTTACTCCCCTATTTTTTCGTTTTTCCAACAATTAGCTTTTCATAGTGTAATAGTTTTAATCAAACTATCTTTTGTAATTCATTTTTATGATTATTAATAAGGCAATTTGATTTTAATTTTAATTTTTAGATTAATATTTGTATATATTGAAAATATAACACACGTTTCGAGTAATTGAAATATTTAACTATATATATATTCGCGGATAGGAACTACACACACATATATATATGTGTGTGTGTGTGTGTGTGTGTGTGTGTGTGATACGGTTTTTTGGGAGACCTCTTCCGTCGACTTTTTTGTCTACATACACAATATAGCCCGTTTTGTATCGTATAGTGATGAAACTGGTTATTTTTGGATCTCTGCCTTCAGACCGATAGGGTCCAAATTTGATACTGATATACTATTTTGGTGTAACGACCATATACCAAGTCTTATTTATCAAGCTTGTTGCGATTTTGAGTTATCGAGTTTGTAAGCACACAAATAGACGTAATGCCAGATTGTAATACGCATCTACAAGTGTGATGATGGCATATGCCGAATTTTATCCATCTAGCTCATTTATTTTTAGAGTTGCCATTTTCAAATGCACAGGGAGAGATAGACAAACTGCCCTTTGATGAATAACGTCTACGTTTTGATATTTATCTAAATTCTTGATAGTAAAAACACATTCTAAACTTTATTTGCCTAGATCGTTCCGTTTGCCAGTCATTGTGTTCATATGCAGATAGATACAGAACCAAAAAATATTTTGTTCGAACCCGCAGAGGGCAACAACTTGGAAATTAATCAAAAGATCGAATGTTTTAACGATTAACTCTCTGACTGATTTTTTATTAATATTATTTTTACAGAAATAAATCCATTAGCCAATATTTATCTATTCATAAAAATTCTTTCAGTTATCCTCCAACCAACAGACACCTCGTGGAACCTGTTGTCATTGATTGGCCTAAGATGATGAAATTCGAAGCTTCATAACTTGGTAAATTTTTGTCTAATCGAACCTAAAATCGAGGCTATTATCCCGATCCGGTTTTTTACCCGTTTATTGGATTTAAAAAAATAAGCGGTTATAACCGAGACAAAAAATAACCGAAAAAAATGTTTAAGTGAAACAAAAAACCGGTTTTTGGTTAAAATCGGTAGGTTTTTCCCATCCCTATCAATAGGGTTCAAACGTCCCCTCGCTGGTGTGGTGTGGAAGCTTAGAGAGGAAGTGCCGGCTCAGTGGCCATCTTCGTCATATAATATCTGTTCAAAATGACGAGGTCCATCCCAAAATATCCCTCGTGTTGCTTCAGAACGGTATGTTAATATAACTAAACTAAACTAAACTAATAAAGTTCTAAACTCCTATAAATGCTTTTGCTTTACTGCTTCTTTCTTATGTTATTCTGATGCGACTCATAAACTCAGTTTCCTAAATTTCAGAATTATCGAACTCTGAAAAATATATTGTTACAATGAACGGATACTTATATAATAAGTACAAAACTGATATTGTCATGAAACGAATTGTTATTCTCAGATATTAGGAACAATCCAATAAAACGACGGAAAGCTTTGATGCATATAAATTTTGTAAAATGTATATTTCTTGACCGGGATATACCTGCCTTAAAATGCTATGGGAACTCATAACAAAACATCTAAGAACCCGTTCAACAAAATTGTGTTCTCTCCTCATCCCTTAGTCACTATGGATTTTATTTTTTTATTTTTATTTTTTTTCTACCAACGAAATTTCGTATAAAGAAGCTTATACATCTTCATAATTTCAAAATGCTTAATAACTGACATAATTTTACTTTTGGTATTCACAGTAAGAGATTTGAAGTCTTACAAAATTTCACCGTCTGAATTTCATTTTGCTATCAACAGTAATGCTTTATTGTCTCAATAAACAACTTCTCATCTCATTTGTTTGTAAATCTTTTCATCAGTGTCTTCTGTTTAAAAACTATTCCGATTTACTGTTGGGTTCTCTAAAGTTGATTTTCTCTTGAATTTTGTCATATTTTTAAACAAAGAGTTAAACAATTCTGCGTTATTGCAACGTCTTTCTTATTTTACTTCCTTAAACTCCAGCTTTACCATCATTCATTCGGTCTTGAAGCGTTTATTAGAATGGATCTCAATAGTTTATTATAATTCTCCTCTTCCTATTTTAAATTAAGTTTGCACTTATTTTTGAGAGAAAGAGCAAACAACGAAACTTTTGAAATTCCGAAATAATTCAGTTTAGATATTTAAACTCTTTCCATTAGATTCTATGCTATAAATCTCAGTAAATAGACAGTAAAATGAGTTACTATTTGTTAAAGATTTCGTCAAAAATAGAGGTGGAAACTTTAAACATTTTTCAAATTATATCACAAATAAGCCGATAACGCTCGCGTATCGATAAAAGTACTGCATCGTATGATTCTTTTAGTTCTAATAAAATTTTATTTATATTTCCGGATAATAATGATTCAAATAAAATTCTCTTGAACTATTTTATGCCTCTTCTGAATAAGTTATATGTTTTAACAGAACGGCGGTGAAAGAAATAGCTGACAAAACAAAGTTTTAGAAGATACACGAACATTTCAACCCTTAAATGCCCAGTGTTGCCTTTAAGCAACAAACCCAATTTTGTCGTCTAAAATCTCGAGAATAAGACTGAAGCTCTAATGCCTGTTGTTGCCAATCGAATACATGCTGAAAATGTTATTAAATCGATTTGCAATATATAGATGTCAACCTGAGTGTTTATGAAAAAAATAAAAATAAATGGATGATTTCCACTTGAGGCTGCATCTTTTTTTCTTTGTTTATAGGCATGTGAATACCATATTTTATTCTACAATTTTGAAGTAAATTACATATTATTAGTTCTTAAAAATTATCTGTGTTTCATATAACAGAATTTCATCGAGGAGAGTTTTTTTTCTCAATCCAGTGTTGTTGATGGGTAGCAAACTGTTTTTTAGCGGTAAACCATACTTAAAACAAAATAGGACATTTATTTCCCCATGTTTTATTCAATAAATGTAAGTCAATAAACATATTTAAATCAATTTTTTTAATCGAGCATTTAAGCGTTAAAATAGGGATTTTCTCAAAAAACATATCTGCCTCTTTTTTTTCAGAAAGCAAGATTTCAAAAAATTCTATAAAAATCTTATATCGTTTAATCTCACGCAATCGTTTCCTCACAAAATAACAAAGCAAATTATATTAATAATATCCATTATTTTAACCTTCGTTTAAAGGCTTTTCCTTTACAGATACTAATTTCATTTTTATGACGCTCACATATTGTATTTTAATTAAATATATAATCCAGAAGATAAATTATTTCTCCCGAAAAAGTGAAGAGTTTTCCAATACTCCAAACTCTTTCTCTAAATCAAAGTTTTACGTGATTTTTTTCACTTATTTGTTCAAGTCATGTTTCAAAGTTTTATTTCCATTGCTTAGTAAAAACATGCTAGGAATTGATGGCTGGAATATATGTTCCATTAACTTTCTAAATCGGAACTATCAGTAGTTTGTGGCTATTTTGAGCACGTAATCATTGTCAACAGCTTATTCCACCCACACAACTCTTTCGTAAGATATCGTATCATATCACATTTACTATTCCAGAGGAATAAATTTGTTCTCAGAAAAGTCTTTCAGAAGAGCCTTCAGAATGCAGTTTTTCTCGGAAAAATTGGATTGAATGATGTACGATTTAACGTGGATGTCACGATAATATGATTTGCATGATTATATTTATTGAGGATCTTTTTCCAGTATGATTATCCTGCGTATTTCCATTGAATTATTTTTTAAAAATCCTAAATACCATCCACAGAATAAAACCTAATTTCGGAAATAAACTAGATCCTAAGAACTTAGAATAATTCTCCTCTTTCAATTTTCTGTATGTTCAACCTGTTTTCAACATCAGAAAACTCATCAGTCTGAGTCTATTTTAAGCATTTAATCACTATCGACAGCTTATTTGTCAAACGTAAGCCTTCGAGCAGGCACGCCCTACCAGTAGAAAGTGAAAAAGCACTGCCATACACTGTAAAAAATATCCGTTTTTTTCCCGGACTTTTTCCGTATATTTGACGGTTTAAAGCTGTTTTGTTGACAAAACGGTTTTTCACCGTTTTCCGCTCCAGCCATAAACGGTTTAAAACCGTCAGTTCAAATTCTATTTTTCGTCATATGGTATTCCTTTCCGTGCGATAACTTTCCCTTTTCTTAAATGTAATTTTATTGCATTCATTTCATATTTTTAATAGGGTTTCATCTCCGCTGTTGTTTACACATGTTGCAGTAACCTGTTGTCACTCATGAAAGCTAACCTTAAAACGCGTGTTCTGGCAATAGTTGATTTTTACACCACTAGGTGGCGCCTCTAGAGCTATAGTGAATTTAAAACTCAAATAGATTATTTTTACTTCATTTTATGAAGTCTCCGGTGGTCTAGTGGTTAGAGCGACTGTCTTTTATTTCTATGAACGCGGTTTCGATCCTCGGCTCGGAGGAGTTAGAAGTTTTTTCACCATCTTGCATCGAAATCGTCCAAGTAAGTTCAATTAAAAATTATATTAATTAAACTAATTGAAATTAATAATTAAGCCTTGATTAATTAATATTCCTAATTGATAATACACATCAGCGCATTTCAACTCAACTAGAACAGAAGGAGAAAACAACTCAATTCAGTCGATGACGTCGCTTACTTCGATGACTTAATTTTTACGGAGAAAACTTGATTTCATACGGTAAAAAAACGTTGTGACTACGGATTTACTTCGTAACTTTTACGGTTTTGCACAACCAACCCAGCTGCCAGTTTAAAACCGTAAATTTTACGGATTTTTTTTACAGTGTATTTTGCAGCGAAAAATGCTCTTTACAGCACAATCCCGATTAACCGAATTAAAGGAGGAAGCCGTTTCGGATTGCTATTTTTTAGGTTAAGCCATGAACATCTATTACTATTTTGTATCTAATCACAGTGTGTAATTCTCAAATGTTTCGAGTGTAAGACGACTTCAAAACTCTCTTTACAGGCAACACTTATGTTCTTTATCAAAGTTAACCCTCCGTCGGGAGCGATGCGCCTGACAGGCACAAGTAAACAATATTGTAATTAATATTGTTAATACCCGTTAATTTTAATTTTGATCTTCTTGGGGAGGCTTAAAAGAAGAAAGTAAGGATATCGTTGTAAAAAAAAATCGTCTTCATGATTACTTCCGGGCAGTACAGTATATGTTTTTACTTTCTCGTATACGAAGTTTACAAAGAGAAAGTAATCGTCAAAAAATTCGAACTCGAGATTTTGACGAATCTCCGCGTTTCAGACCTCCCTGAGTCCGAAAAACACAATTTTGGAATTATGTCTGTCTGTCTGTGAACACGATAACTCGAAAACTATTAAACTATTAGAGCTACGGCGATGAAATTTGGTATGTGATCTTTACACATAATTTGTAGGTTTCTGTCAAATTTTGGACAAAATCCATCTACGGTAAGTCCGTCTGTCCACGTTCATGTGAACACTATAGCTCAAAACCTTGAATACCTACTTGGATAAAATTTGGTACACAGTTTTATCATCAGGAATGTAGATCCGTATAAACCTGTGGGCCAGGTCCGTTAAAGGGTCTGTCGCTGTGTATAATCGCATACCTTTGAATGCAATAACTTCTTAACAAAATTACTTCGATAAATGAAATTTTGTATGTGGCCTTCTAACCTTAATGGTAGATCTCCAATTTTTGTGGCAATCGATTAAAAAATGGCGCTCAAATTGCAATTGCTATTGTGTATTGGCGACAGTAATCTGCCGCCAAGCGGTTGTTTACAGTATGATTTCCTTTCCCCTCGGCGCGGAAATAGCAGCGAGCGGCAAACGCGCGCTTCGGAAATTATGGCAACCCCCCTAAATTAAAACTTCGTTCTGACATCCTCCAAATGGACGACCTTGACTAACCAGAGGTGTGGTGAAATCTTGTGTTATATCTATAATAAAATTTCGTACTCAGAAACGTTAAATAAAATCTTATTAGTTGTGGTACCCTCAGCGCGCATAAAAATTGCGAACAGACGCAATTTTTAGGCGCGCGGAATGTGGGTCAATGACACTTTTTTTTGCAAAATATCAAGTTTTCTCAAGACACCCAGGGTAAATACCCGGGTATATACTCCAAAAATATTTACCTACCAACCCCACATTACTGACCGTATGCGAGAAAGTTTCGGGGAGGCAGCTCTTGCTGGTTTGGATTTGTGATTTCAGAAGCATTTCGGATAACCCGGATTTCAGTTAACCAGGGTTTGGTTAGCCGGGGTTTTATTGTATTTGTATCGTACAAGGGAGGGGAGAAGAAAGACTTGCCAATTCATAAATAACGTACATGTAGTACGTGCATTTTATGCAGTTGTATTTGTTTTGTTCCCCGCCGATATTGATGCAAGTCAGTAACATGTCCTCCAGCTCTTAACCTACTAAAACTGATCATATATCTCAACTCTTCGGGCCATAAGTTCGTCAGAAGGAAAAATATAAAAAGTCTTAGGAATGTTTTCTTAATCTTGTTTTGAATTTCCAGCTAAAATAACAACTATTGTAAGATTTTGACTGCTTTTATATTATGATGATATTAATATATTAAGGTCAAAATTTTAGAGAAATTAAAATGAATAAAACAATTTTTGGAAAATATTCGCATTAAGCAACTGAACTTTCAAATCATACTCTTGTAAATGCGCTAACTTCAAAAATTAATGAGAGGTAATAGGCAGACAGAGTATTGAATACTTTAAGCTTTAGAGCGAAGGAAAAATATCACTACTGTAATCCATTGGGTGAAATATCTTGGTGTACAGGATTTCAAAAAGTTTCAACTGCATGGGTTTTTTTCCCTTACTTACATTGCCAGTTACTTATAAAATACTGAATAATAATGAGACATTGCTGGGAACAAAAGCCATTTTAAGATTTATGAATTCATTACTTGCCGATACGTTTTCAAAAATATAATATTAAGGAATGCAGTACTCTAAAATTTAATGGGGCTAAATATTTAATTGCATTATTTACATAAAAAAAGCATCTCTGTAATAAGGAAAATTTATGAATGAAATAATGAAATTTGGGAGTAAAAATTCGTTCCATTAATTCTCATAGCGGTAGTTGCAATGCTTTGTTAAGAATACTTGATTGATGTTGCATTATTAAATTTAATATTCCCAAATTCCATCCTTTCTCGGCCACAATTCCAATCAAAATTCACCCTTTAATTTACAGAAAAAGGTCAGGCTTGCAACGTCAATTTGCGGATTACCTGAGATCTATTTAATCTCTTTTCGCAGAAAATTTTAATTAATAACTAAGCGGATAATCCATGTAATAATGAGAATCTTTGGTTGTTAAAATTTGGAGGAAACATAGATTCAAGTTTTGGAATGCTTTATTTCAATTATTTCCCATTGATGTAATTTATTAGAGAAGTGTCTAAAATATTGACATTTTCTTAGCATGATGCTCAAACTTCACTTTATAAAAGCAAGTAATCGAATGAACAAGCTTTTGTGAAATGAAGTTGGGACTTCTTTATTTCGTTTGTACACAGACACTTTACTGCTGACAACATAAGAAATTCTCTTCATTTTGCTCGATATTTTTATTTATTAACTCTCCGTTAGTCGCAATATCTAATAGATACCCATGCAGTTTGCACCTATTAGTCATGTTTAATGCATTGCAATTTAAATTTTCTCTACATGAAACTCATTTATATCATCGTTAACCCTCTAACTGATGAATTTTTTAATTACTATTTAGATGCAAAGTCTGAAAACATGTTCAAATACTGTTGAACCAAGCGAATTGTTATTTACATGAAGGCTGTATCAGTATAATATGATACAAGGCTCTACCAGTATAATATGATAGAAGGCTCTACCAGTATAATATATACAAGGCTCTATCAGTATAATATGATACAAGGCTCTACCAGTATAATATGATACAAGGCTCTATCAGTATAATATGATACAAGGC
>BGPR01000434.1:184552-205064 GCA_013235015.1 Araneus ventricosus | reverse complement strand
TATAATATGATACAAGGCTCTATCAGTATAATCAATGTTTTAAAAGTACTAAGTAAACCCATTAGCTTGCAAAATCTTAGGATGCAGCAGAAAATAGACTTACTTCAGCCCGCGGAAATCGCAGTATAAGCAGTCAGAGGGATAATACTATATATTATACTCATAAAGGAAAAAACCGGATGAACATATCATAGAATGGATTTCATATCCGCAAGATACATCAGGATCCTTTAATGATGAAAATGATTTCGACTAACGGAGTTTTAATAAAATCGTTTTCGCATGTGAAATAGATTCAAAAGTGACAAAATAGTTAATAACATATCCACTTCGCTTAGAGCTCAAATATATACAGTTCATCTTTGTATACAACTCGGCATGTCACATGTGTAGCATGCATGTATGTAAGTCATGCGGATGGCAAGACAGGCCGCTGCAAACCGCCCAATAGAAGGGTACAATGGAGCTACCCATGTCCTTCCGAAGCGATCGGGGTTAAGTGAAGAACGGTCCCCACGACATCAGTTGGAACTAAGGTCAAATAGCCATCACCGGCCACGACCCGATCCCTCCCGAAGGAGGTAACCCGCTTACTTATCCGTAGGCTTCTCATTTACGTACTCGTGATGCCCACCGGGAGACCCAATACCCGCAAGTTACTAAAAGGACAAATGGTCCGAGGTACATCAAGTATCAAATATCTTTTGAACAGACAATTTAACAGTATTGCAAATTAAATTGGTCCTAAGTAACGTAATAAATTTAACAAAAATGCTAACGTGAGAAAAAAATTAACCAATAAAATAAAAAATACAGACTACATTACTCTTACCAAAACTAATTTAAGAAAGAAAAGAAAATTAGATATTACGCATAATTATCTAAGTAAGGAAATTAGCATGAATACATTAAGGTATAGCATTCTAAAGAATTCATCTGAATCAAAGAATTTTAAACTAAAGTTCAATAAAATTGAAACAAATATACACACAAAAAAGTAAAAAGATAAGTATAAATAATAGATAATAGTCCTCAAGATAAAAGATCTAAATACTCGACTAAGTAACAACTCAACTAAGTAGCCCGACATACATATTTTCTACAAAAGACTACATAAATTCCTCACATAAGGAAGTTCAAATTGCTTTAGAATTTTCTATCGCATTCGTGCAGACTCGTGAAAGCTGCAAGGCCCTCAATTAATTAATAAATGCAAGACGAAATTCAAGTGCACTATCCAGTGACGGCATAGGTCTGCACTTGTCATCCGTATTTAAATTGCAAATCTATTTTTTATCCACATTTTCCTTCAAGTGGTTAGAAATTCGTCCAAAATTGCACTGTGGATGGAAAAAGTTTTCTATAAATAGCTAATACTTCACACGCTCCCTTCCGCCGCCGGATCTCCAAGGTTTGTTGGGGAGCAGCCAAAGGAAAAAAGTTCCTCTCTCCGCGGCATGAAATGTTCACCACTGACAACGCCCTGTTTTATTCATGGGGGAAATTTCCTTATTTTGCAGAAGCTATATAAGAAGTGTCTCGCACTTGAGTCGAAACTCTCACCGCTGGACATATTTTCTGAGGATTTTGTGCAAATATTCTAGAAATATCGGGTTTAAATGTAGACTATGGTTGGAATTGTTAAGAAATTTGTTTTCAGTTAATTAAATTTCTGTAGCCTTACATTAGTAATAGTTATAATTCTTAAAATTTAGCAAAATTAATTAATTAAATTTTAATTAAAATAAAAAACAATAACATATTTTGCATTAAATAGAAAGGCGCGTATGCAGCCAAATCTAACGAAATACAAAAACAAATAATAGAAATTTTAATTAAAAGAAAATAAATTAAAAGAAAACAATGATAAAATGAAAAATAATGAAAACAATAGACGTTTTTGCGTGCAAACGCAGCAGCAAAAAGTAATTGCTTCAACAGAAATTTTTTTAAAATACAACAAGAACTATAGAAAAACCAAAAGTTTACCAATACTTAGAACAATCCTCCTACCACAGGAAGGAATAAATTTTGACTTTTTGTCATTCCTTTCCACAGAAAATCTTGTTCCTTTTTGAACTAAAAATGGCGTGTGGTTTCTGATGAGTGAGCCATTTTAGTTCCTTTTCAGTTTGAATAATTTCTTAACAAATTGTTCTAAGTATTGGTAAACTTTTGGTTTTTCTATAGTTCTTGTTGTATTTTAAAAAAATTTCTGTTGAAGCAATTACTTTTTGCTGCTGCGTTTGCACGCAAAAACGTCTATTGTTTTCATTATTTTTCATTTTATCATTGTTTTCTTTTAATTAAAATTTCTATTACTTACATTAGTAAGAATGAAATTGAAATAGCAGGAAATGATGACCTAAGCGGAATGTATGAGTGAAATAGATTGTCAATTCCAGATTTAAATTTTTCTTGATGCTGTAAATTCAAACACTGAAATTAAAGGTTTTCAGCGAAATTATCTTTATATTTAACAAGTATTATCCAATGACAAGACAATATATATATTTTTCAAAGCTCTACTGTACAAAAATAGTGGGAGCTACGACCTTGTAAGTTACGGCGCATGCGTGGGAGGGTTTGAAGTTACTATCAGCCAAGCGTTTTCACTCGGTATGTTTTAGCTTCGACGGTAGGGTGGGTACCTGTTCCGATACTTTTTGACCTCCCCACCCTCGTATGTGCGCTTTAGTAACGAATCACTCGCTGATGCCTGTCAAGTTGCTGGAGGTTTCCCTGGTTTTCCCCCAAGCGAAACACAAATGTGGGCCAGTTTCTTCTAAAAAGACTGCGTAAACACGGCTTACTCCCCATATATTAGAACTAAATCAGACTTCAACACTAGTAACTACCTACCTAGGTGCTCCGAAATCTCCTTGACCAACAGATGATACCGCACTTCCATGTATCATAAGCCCCTGAGTCATAAGTGATTCACGGGCCAGGCTAGATATGCTGGTCCAAATGAAAGTATAATCACTACCACCCTCGTAGTATTAGTTTGAGAGGAAAATTATGATAACTTTCTAAGTTTAAATTATCTTCGCTTGCACACACAAAAAAAAAGCTGAAGTGGAGAAAAAATACACAGCTGCGACTTCTCAAAATAAAGCTGTTGAAACCTCAACTAGACAAATAACGTAATTCTTATCTGCAGTTCAAATTTTGCTTCAATAAACAACAAAAAATTTATCAAATCAAAAAAATTAGTTAATTAAAATAAAAGTGAGCATAACGAAAAAATCTTTTTATGTGAAAATGTTTTTCAAACACCTAAATATATCTTTAAAACTGCTACGCAAGGTAATTGGGTTCAATGGCTTTGCCCATCATCTGTAAAGAAATTTGGGCATAGAAACAAAATGTGCAGAAAAAAATGAACAGGATTAATAGAAAATAAAAACTAATGAAAAAAGAATGTTATCAATGCAAATAAACAAAGAATTGTTAAAAACGGGAAAATGAAAAATATATCGGATGTTAAAAATGTGAAATGGTTTGAAAAGGGGTATTTCTGTACTTTAAAAAGTACAGAAATAATTTTTTTTCGTTCTTTTAACAATTACAAAGTATAAGTCCTTTTAAAATTCGATTTTTAATGACTTTACAAAAAATAAACAAATACCATTTTGTTCATGATAGCAAAACTCGAGTGTTTTAACTGCAATAATGAAAAAGCAGAACTGTAAAGCAAATAAATATTTTCATTTTACTGTAAAAAATAAGTAATTAATATGTACAAATAATTATTTCAAAAGTTCATTGAAAAGAAACAAATCTCGCTTCGAATTTTAAATAAATATCAACAGATCTTTATAATAAGTTATATCTCGAAATTAAAAGATGATTTGCAATTCCATACAAGTTATTATTTAAAGCTACGAGATATTATTGTCACGAATTTCATTATTTTATACAGAATATTGAAATCTGTCATAATTACTTCATTATACAAATAAGATTGAGCTCATTATTTATTTTTATGATATAATTTAACTCAAAATAATTCTACGGATTACTTCTTTTTCTCAACTCTTAACCCTTTGACTACTAATAGGACATATCCGTCCCACTCGCATTTTAAAATTACTATTTTCTCGGCTCTTATCCCTTTGACTACTAATGGGACATATCCGTCCCACTCGCATTTTAAAATAACTATTTTCTCGGCTCTTATCCCTTTGACTACTAATGGGACATATCCGTCCCACTCGCATTTTAAAATTACTATTTTCTCGGCTCTTATCCCTTTGACTACTAATGGGACATATCCGTCCCACTCGCATTTTAAAAAAACTATTTTCTCGGCTCTTATCCGTTTGACTACTAATGGGACATATCCGTCCCACTCGCATTTTAAAATCACTACCGGGTATAAATGGCTTTAAAACTCATTGTAATATATCCCAGTTTTAGAATAAGACCTCCGTTCGGATTCCTGAGAATTCAGATTATCCGGATAATTCGGATTATCCGGAAAATTCGATAAATACCCTTGATGTACCAAATGCAGTACAGCATTGACTTTGGATACTCTGAGAAAGAGTAGGAAAGGCTGCGATTCGCATCGTCAAACAAGTTTAGTTTCTTTCGTCGGAAAAAGATAACCGATTTTGTTTCTATTGATTAAGGTGTTCTCAAATACCAATTCAAACGCTTCTTTTAAGTTAGGAATAAACATTAGCTTCGTTTCTGATTTCTAATCGTTATTTTTCTTTACCTTTTAGTAAAATTTTTCAGAAAATTAAAAAAAAGTTCGCATTATCCGAAATTTCGTATTCCTGGGGTTCTGATTCCCGAGTGTCCACTGTGTTTCAATAGGAGTCAATTCATTCACACGTGATACAAGTCAAATGCGCCTGTTTAATTCAGTTTTAAAATATATGACTCATCTTGATGAATGAGTAGGGGCGTGTCGTCACAGTACACTCTGCAAAACAATGTTTGAGATATCGAATGACATTAACAATGTTTGAGATATCGAATGACATTAACAATGTTTGAGATATCGAATGACATTAGTGAAGTTGTGTACCATGTAATTGTGACAATAGTTATAATTCTTAAAATATAAAAAATAAAGTTATATTTCTGTTGAAGCAATTACTTTTTGCTGCTGCGTTTGCACGCAAAAACGTCTATTGTTTTCATTATTTTTCATTTTATCATTGTTTTCTTTTAATTTATTTTCTTTTAATTTAAATTTCTATTATATGTAATTGTGACGTCACTCGAATTGTCTCAATTTTTGCATCGTCAGCGTGGTTTTACTCATTGTAGTGCTTTATTCATTAGGGAACTAACCAAATCGAACTAAATTTTGGAAGGTAAAAGACGACAGAAAAAAAGTCTTCAGAAAGAAAATTTGTCTTATTTTCATTATATGTATTACAAACTAACATAAAACGTTGAAAGATACCGAATTGTTGTAATCTTCTAAACATAATTTTATATTGGTTATTCTGATAAATAAAGCAGTGTTAATTTTTTTTTAATTTTATACTCTCAATTATGCAAGATTTCTAGCATAATATCAAAAGTTAACTAAAGAACTAGACAAGAGACTAGACGTTTGACGCATGATATCACATTGTAAGAGTTTATTTTAAATAGTCAATAATCTGAAAACATTAAACAACGGTTTTGTTTTTAAGAAAATATTGGTAATACTTTGTTTTAGTCGTTATAGTTATATCTAAATCAAAAGTGAAAATGATTATACCATCGTAACTCTAGGGGAAAATGCAATAAAAATTTCTAGGCAGTTTATAAATAATTCTATTTAAAATGTAAATCTGTTTTTCAGCACAACTTTATCTAAACTTCAAGCTTAAAGTTGAACACTTCATTTTATGTCTGTTCATACTACTTAAGATACGATATCGGGAATTAAACAATTTAATGTTATTTATAACCTAAAACCTTCATTTATGGCACTAATCTGTCACCACACGGCTTTGTGCTTAAATTAGAATTGTTTGAAATTTATGCGAAGGCAGCATTAAAAACGCATTCATCTTTTCATAAAGCGATCAATTTTATTAATCGATGTTCTTTTTAAGGTTTCCGACTGGTTTAAAATCGTCGTTTTCGATGAAATTATCAAAAAACCTTTTATGACTTAATTTTGTAGCCTGTTTAACCAGCTTTCTAAAACTGCCTCACTTTTTACTTTACGTTAATTACAAATGGAGTTACAGCCGTTTTATTATCGAACTGTAAGCATTATTTTATGTTGAATGAAAACTTCAAATGTGTTTTCTGAGAAATGATATTTTTGAGGAAAACTGTCGACCGTAACAATGATTTCTCAAAAAGTTATTCAAGTATTGATATGAAATTTTCGGAGATTGTTTTCTGTAATATTCTTGATGTTTTCCTCTAAAAACTAAAATCAATTTTAAAATCAAGTATTATTTTTAAGTGCCTAAATATAAACGAAAAGCATTTTTTATGAAAAATTACCAGTTTAGTAACTATGTTCAGCTATATCTCAAAACTATTTTGAAGTACAAGAAATATTTTAGAGCATAACACAGATAACTGTCATAAAAATGAAATCCTACAAGGATTTATGTATATTTAGAATATGATTTTGTCTATGGCTGTTAGTGTAAGGCAAATATTTTAGTCATTTTTCTTCAAATTTCTCAGTTTTTTTTAAAAAAATATTATTTTGAAAGCCTAATTTTACAATATTTTCATAGTTTTAAAACATATGCAGTTGAAAAATAACATTAAAATATATATATACGTTATTTTTCCAAAAAATGTCTCCGAACACAGTCGGATACCTTAAGTAGATATATTCATTCAAGCTTTTTCTTAAGTGTTTCAATTTACAATAAACCAAATAATTATTGATATTAAATTTGCTCCAAAAAGTTACTTTTTCTGCTTATTAGAAGTGATTTCGATATAAAGAAAGCCCTTAAAGTTGCTTAAATAAGAAAAAGAATGGTGTTGTGTAAGAAGTTTTATCAAGCAAGATATATAAGGAATTCAAACTTGCTTTCGATTTAGTCGAACGTGTGTATTACTTAAATATTAACCACTTGGAAACTTCGTTACATAAGTTCTTTAAGGTATCCGAACACGTTCGGAGCACTTTTTTCTTAAATTGTGAAATAGAAACACCAAAATATGTTTTTTAGATTCGAATTTAATAAAGATTAATATTAGCGTATGATTTTTGAGTATAAATTATTACAAAATTCTTGAATTTCTGCTGCTTTTTAGAGGAAATTTCCCAAAACTTCAAACATGCTACAGGTGAAACTTTTGTAATAATTCAAATAAAACTAATACTAAAATAAACTACACACTATGGACTAGTGCTTGTACTAGAATCTTAACATTCTTTGGATAAATAAAAATTTTAGAGCTAATCGAACAATCATTATAAGATTTTCAGCAAATTTTCTATGTCATTTTTCAAATAAAAGACCATAATTTAAAAAATATTTTTACAATGTACATTATTCTAGTACATTCACTAGAGAAACATTTGAAGAAAGTGTTCACAAAATTTCAGAACAATCGAATGATAATATCTTGAGTTATCATGTTTGAAGTTTGAAACATATGCATAAAATCTAATTTTGAGAAAAATCAAATTTTAGTTTTTCCACGCGCTCAAATTATGTATCTAAACTTTAAAAAAAATTCCTAAAAATATACTGACATCATATTAGCTTGCAAAAAAGCAGTTTAAAAGAATTTTTGACAGGTTTCTGTCCCTTTAAATGACAACTTTCGGCTAATTAAACGCCCACTTCCGGTTTTCGGTTTGTTATAAAACAATTAATATCTCATCTTCTAATTGACGTACCGACAAAAGTAAATATGTTTTAGAAAGGTAAATGAATGAACTATCGAAAATATCAAAAATTAAAAAAATGGAATTTTGGTCGAAAATCGACTTTCGAACGTGTTCGGATACCTTAAAGATAATTTAACTGATAAAATTTCAACTTAAAAATAAGTACATTAGCACATGTTAGTTTCAAATGAAAAAGAGAGTGAAACGTTTCCGGAATTTCGCACTTTTGGTCGTTCATTGGCAAAAGGAACGGGAAAATGAATTATTCAACTGAAGCACTCCCTTTCATTACACGAATCGTTTCTTTTCCTTTCTTTCAGTTAACGACCGCCCAAGAAGTAAATGAGTCCAAACAAAATAGTTCGCGTTTTTCTCAGTTTCAAAACAGAGAAAACCCCCTGCAAATTCCTACATCCAGCGCAGATGTGTAACAAAGGCACAAGAAATGGAATGTATTCCAAAATTAGAAGAAATCCGTAAATTCCGAGCCCTAACCACTCTTTGTTACGATACATAAAGCTTTCTTCTACGCCGCATAGTTGGAATATTCCTCATCTTCAGTATACTTCCGGCACCAACGCGCATTTTTAACACGTGGTGCAGTATTTCTGGAATAGCATTTCATCACATTGCGGTATACAAGTTATCCCTCTTTCAAACAATGAATAATACTCCCCCCCCCCTAAAGGGCAAACAGGGGCGGGTGGGAAAGGCCATATACTTTATGAGGCGTGCAGTTTAAAGAGCAGGCCCGTTTTCTAAGATGGGATCTATTCCTGGACGCTGTTGGACTTTTTCCAGTAACAATGTAAAGCGTTCATCTCAAAATGTTATGCTTGCGTAGAATTTTGAAGAGGATATGAATATATTGGAAGCGTTGCACAGTTTTGCCAAAAGAGTCTCCCAGTTTTGTTTCATCAGTAAATGTGGTGTATTGGCTCCATAAATCAAAAAAGAGCAGTAAAAATTTTGTTTTTGGGTCCCGCAAATATTTCGGAATGGCCGAATTGCTGGTATTGCATGTAGAGGAAAATTTGATTTTTGCTTCAATTTAGCAAACAAAAAAGAAAGGGCTCGATCATGCAACATTTGTTTTAAATTGCTTTTTTGGAGTTCAGAGATATTAAATCTTCATATTCAAAATAAAGTATTTTCGGTTTTGGCATTCGATCTAAGCAGTATGTCTTAAAACATTTATATCAGAAACGAATGAATCATCAAATACACGAACTCGCTGTCTAGGAAAAACATTAATCTAAATTGCATTAAGAGCCTCTTACAATATACAGTATATTATTTCAATTGGAATTAAAAAGCAAAAATAGTCTTAATTAATAAATGGGAGTTATTTATTACAAGAACTTCCTTTGAAATACAGCCTCATTTTAAATAACACATTTCAACCCATTAACGTCCAAATTAATTTAACGCCTAGATTTCAATAAATTTTTATTAAATTTTGTTTAAAGCACCAAGATTAAGTTAACTGTGAAGTAAAATTAATTCTTAGAAAAATTTGGAGGGGGGATCTTTTTTTATATATTCATAGCAAAAATATCGGTAGAAAATCATTTTTAGAAGCCTTTTTTCTACATAAATATATTAAAGATTTTAAAATATAGTAAAATGTCAAAAACAAAAATCACTTTCAAATTCCTTGCATGATCTCGAAAATCAATCAAAGGAAAAACTAAAAAACTTCAAAATGGCGTCATTTTGACTGACGAATGGCGGGAAACGCTTGCTGAAAACTGTTTTGGAGTTCGGAATCGACTAATTACTGAATTACTATTACTTACTTACTGATCTGAACTTACTTATTACTGAATTATTAATTACTATTATTGACTTCATAGAAAAAGCAAAAAAAAAACAATGGAATGCATTTGGTTTAATCACGGAAGTGAAATTTAACTATTCTATAAATAAAACTCTAACGGGTTTTAATTTTTAAATTCTTTTAATTTTTGTATTTATATCTCTTAACGATCACTACTTCCTTAAAAATTACTGTCTGCTTTAGCTAGACGGTAATAAATGCTTCAAATTGGTAAAATTTGGTTGAAAAAATGTTCCGCAATTTATTTTTGATTCCTATGATGGTGTCAGTATTCTTCACTAAATATTAACTATTAATTTTATATTAACTTTTTTAACGTTAATTATCATTAGTTTTAATTAAAGGTATATTATTTGAGATAAATGGATTTATTTTTAAAATAACCATTTTCTATATTGCGAATATTTAGAAAAGTAAATCTAAAATTTACAAATCAATTCATAAGGTTGAAGAAAGGCTGAGAATTTCATTTCGAATTGTGAAATGCAACTTTTTTTTCGTCTGTGAACTTTCATAAAATTCATTTAAAATTTGATTCTTTTGTAAAATGATGTTTTCATTGATTAAGCCTTAAATATTTTTTTTCTAAAAATATGAAGTTCATGATTTTTGTGCAGACATCAATAATGAAATTCGTCTTTTATTGTGATACACAAAAGACACCAACATGCAAAATGAAGCCTTAAGAAATTGGAAAAATGTGTTCATATCTGTGCTATAAGTCAAAATATGAATTTAGATTAATTTAGGTTTACTAAGGAAAATATTATTTATCAACCGACGCAACTTTAAAAAGTCTCATAAACAATACAAATAAACACTTTCACTATTAGATATATAAAAATATGTAAGGATTCTTAAATATATTGTTTTTTAAACTGCTTTTCATCATAATAGTAGGGAAATAAACAGTTGTATTTTTAATCTAACAAATACTTTGTAGCTTCCTACTGTTGTTGATCTGGTAAAAATTTGAAATCATTCTAGAAATTCTAATTAACTAATTTGCAAGAAATCTCAGGAAAGAAAGAATTAGATTTAGAGTAAACAACACTTATTTTTAATTCAATAACTATTTCTGAGGCACGAGAATTCATATTTTAATAAGCCAAAATGAACTAGGTAATTTTTATAAATATTGTATGTTAGATATTCGTTATAAATATTATTTAAGCTGAGTGTTAATATTTGTAAAAATGGAATCGATAAAGTTATCGATTTTACATTCTTTTCCTTATATATTCTAGATAACAATACACTATTACAATATTTTCAGAAATTAATTATCAAGTAATCTATTATTTTATTTACATTTTTATTATGGAATAAATATTTACATACCTATTCCATACTCGTAGCGCCAAAATCAATTTCAAGATTTCGTAATATTTATAATAATGAATTACAAATTAAAGAATAAAAAATAGAAAATTATTATTATAAAAAATTTCTACTTTTTAGCGTGGCAATGAAAGTATATGTGTTTTTAAAAACTGCTTTTATTGAATTTTTTAGCTTCGCTTATGATTGCTTATTCCTTTTTTTCGTTTTGTCACATATTAAGCAAATTGTACGCTTTAAGCACTATCTCGTATTATAAACATTAAAATAATAAAAGAACTAATGCTGTTTAATTATAATAATATGTACTCGTACACATACTTCCATTCATTATATCTGAAAAAAGATTACAGATAAAAATTTAACATTTACATTTTTCTGAATTTAAAATTATAAAATAACAATCGTTGAAAGTTTAATTTTTATTTTTGATGATAAATAAACATACTTCTTGCATTAGCAATTCATAAGAAAAGCATCGACAATAGCAGGAAAAACATAGAAAAATATGTAGTTCAATTTCTGATCGTAATTTAAAAAAGATTTTTCAATTAAATTTTTATGCAAATTAATTTTGTTTATGTTAGCCATTTTTTCTATGAACATAAATTGACCTTTATATTCTGTGAAGCTGCAACAAAATGACTGAGAATCGTTTTTTTCAGCTCAAATCGGAAAGAAAGCATTAATTTTTTTTAGTAAATTCTAAATTGAATTATCATTTTTCTGAAAGATAATTTTATTACCAAACTTTCTATTATAACTTCAGACTTTTTTTCCAATCTGCGTATAACGAATATGCAAAGAGTGTATTATTTCCAAACGTGAAAAATAACAATACAGTGGATATAGAGGACGTAACTTTGTATTTATAAGAAGCAAAAGAAAAACTTGTTAGAAATGAATTTCAAATTTATCCAACACCGATTATATTTGTAATTTACCATTGATGAAAGACACACAGGGTGATTCAAAAGTTCGGAGCAAATTTCAAAACTCAGTAATTTGCAAAAGACAGAAAATAAAAAGACACACTTCTTGCACATAATGGACGGAAATGAGATCGATATTTTATGTCATGAAAGCAAATTTTATTGGTATCAAAGTTTATAGTTTAAACCATCAGGGGCCGTTCAAATATTACGTAAGCATGTTTTTGGTATTTTTTGACCGCCCCCCTCCCCCCTTGTCAGCAAAAATAAGCAAATCGCAAACCCCCCTCTTATAATTACGTAAGCAAGCTGCAACCCCCCCGTTCTTTTTTTGTTTACAAAACGTGTATAGTCATAATAATCTAATTTAAAAAATTTTAGACAATTCAAATTAAAAACTCTAACTAGGCTTAAAATGAAAAAAAATGTAAGTTTAATTTCTACTCTCAAGTTTAAGTTACAAAATTCAAGTTTAATTTTCTTTTGAAAATTTAACTTTTTCAAATTAATTTTTATACAATTAAATTTTGTGCAAGTTACAAGATATTTTCGGAAAAAAGTGATTTTAATGTCTTACGTAAGCATCACTCATACTCCCCCTCCCCCCTTGTCAGCAAAAATAAGCAAATCGCAAACCCCCTCCCCCCCTTGGGTGCTTACGTAATATTTGAACGGCCCCTCAGGCGGTTCTGCATTTTTCGGCGCTACCCGTTCCACGGAGGAAGACTGGCCAGACTAACGGCCTGTAAACTTTCAGTGTGTCGTATTCCATTGAGGAACTCGAGAAACCACATTTTTATTAGCATTAAGTACTATTTTTCATAGTATAACAGTACACTGGCAGCAGAAATGTTGCTTGCTGTTATTAAAAAAAAATGTGGTTTCTCTTCTAACAGTTGAGCTCCAGAATGGAAGATGACACATTAGACATTTGTGAGCAGAAATGCTGATCAATGTCTTATCCGGGGTAAAGCATCTCTGCAAAGACTACAGAACCATCTGGTGGCTTAAAATGTAAATTATGCCACCTATAAATTCTGATTTCTCCGCAAAAAAACCGTTTTAATTCACACTTCCTGTTGAAACGGCATCTTTCTACCTCCATTCTGTAGCAAATTATTAATTTTTAACAATAGACATTACAACAATAAACAAACAATTAACAATAAACAAGCAATATAAACATTTTTCCGAAAAAAGATGTTAATGGGCGTATAAATCCAAAAAAAGAAAAAAAAAATTCAAACTGGTGCTGCTATCTCTTGTCTTCTTTAGATAGTAAAAACACATTTTTTCTAATAAATCATTAAAAGACTACCGCCTGGGTAAGGAAAAATTCTTTTAAAAAGGTGACTTCGAAAGGAAACTGCTGCCCCTGAAAGGAAAGTTCCTCCTGACTTCTGCATCACCCTGTACATATCTCCATGTGAAGAAAGCTCTTCTTCGATGTTTGTTTGATATATTAAGCTTCTAAGGAAGTTCTAAGAGGGATGGTAAATTTTAAAGTAAGAGACTCTCTAAAGTTACAGTAGAAAGAAAGCTATTTTTTTTTAAATATTAAGGGTAAATTTTCAAGTTCTGCAGAGAAGAGAAGCTTATAGTAGAAGCTTCGAAAAGACGTTGTTCATAACAAAGAAAATGTAGGGATTTATTTTCTATACATAAATTTTTTTGTTGCGCGATAAAAAAAAATAACTTAAAATAGTAAAATTAGCCTCTTCATATAATAAAAGCATACAAGACAAGAGCCATAAATGATCAAAAGGAAAACTGTATCTGAAATTATAATCTGAAACTTTTTTTATATTTGCAGAGACGATTAAATCTTCAAAATCTATGCAATTTTTATTTCTTAAAAATTCATTTTAATAAAATTTGCTGTTTTAAAATAACTTGCTAAAGTTTGTCTTCAAAAGTTAGCTGGAAAAATAAAGGTTTATTTCATTTTGGTTCTGTTTAATATATGCTATTTATTAATTTATACCCATCAAAGTTTTCAAAATAAAGTCAAATAAAACCAAATGCTTAAATTTTAAAATGGAAGCAATAACATTGATACTTTATTGAGAAAAAGTGGATTTTTTCATTGACTTTGGTTTCTTCAGTAACATTCAAATGATATTTTTTTAATTTAAATGATTTAAATTACAATGAATCAATTAAATGAGTTTACAAAAATTTACATTTAGAAAATAAATGAACAAACACCCTACATTGTTGGCGTTTCTCAAGACAGAGTTTCTAAATTGTATACAATCAGCCGAACTTGATGAATTGATTTCAAAACTGCGGAGGGAAATTTAGTATATTTTTTGTAAAATATTATCGTTAGAATATGTTATTAACGAAATACTTTAGTTAACAATACAGTACCTGCACTCTGATTAGACGTTTTTAACTGCATAATAAATTTCCCAGAAAATATTAGAGGAAAATCTTAAAATAAACTGGTACTACGTTCGAATGTAACCCTTTAAATTTTTTAAAAATTTTGACCCAATTTTCTATGCGAATGAAGATAATAGGCTCCAAATAAACCCAACTGATTGTTACGAATAATTTTTTCCCAAGAGGTTTTAAATAGAAGGCTGGGACATAATAGTTCCATAACCAAAAACAATACATTTTTATTCATGAAACATGATTATTACTACTTATTGCGAAAACTTATTTATATATTTACAATAGTTCATCAATATTATTGCAAAAAATACGTGTACTTCTTGCCAGTAGGTCAAGACTATCAAACACAAGCACAGAAGAAATGTCTTCGGTAAACAATGGCTTTTGGAAGGAAAATAGTTTGTGTAAACTTGGTGACTAAAGATGAAACGTGCGCAATTGAGCCCCAATTGGTTCGGATTTTCGAGGTTCTACTGTATTCCAAGAATGACTCTATATCGTCGAATATTATCCTCAATTAAATATTCTTCATGTATTTTACAAAAAATGCCTTTTCTGAAATATCTTAATTGTAATTTTCTACAAGTGCACGTTTTATTCGTATAATGCATGAAAATACCCTAAGTCCTTACTAGGAATTATTTAAATTTATTCCAAAAGCATCAACAGAACTCGGAATAAAAAGCAAATTTCAAACTCTTGTTGCAGAAACGAGTAAAAAGTGAAAAAGACAAATATAATGCTAAATATCCTATTTTTATTCTTCATTTTCCAAATACTGTTATCTTTCAGAAATATCGCATTGATTATCTTTCATAGATACAGGTAGCTGTAGTATGAAATTTGTACAGTTTATTCTGCTGAAAAAAGAACTACCGTTGCCTATGCTGCTTTTTCGAGGAATGAATTACCATAATAATATATAACCTGAGTAAAGAATCCGCGAGAGGCTCTTTTCTGGGATCAAACACATGAATAAAACATTTGGATGTATCAAAAATTTAACCAAGCGAAATCACTGAAAAGGCAACGGTTGCTCTCTTCAGATAAAAAAAAAAGGAGCACAGAAGCCTAACTTTTTAAAATAGGATTTAAAACTTTGAAACATTAGGAGTTAGGCATCGGTTTAAGTCTGTCACGATTTTATACAAATCTTTTTTTCTGAAATTTTAATGGTTTAAAGAATAAAGCATGAATAACGTTCCTTAGAATGTAAATAAACTGTAAGTTGGGATTAGCAATTGCATTCAAAAATCGTGAAACAGAAATTGCTTGTCAAAACTACATGGCAACAAAAAACGATACCAAATTATAGCAGAAAAAAAGTATATGTTCTTCTATCTTGGATGACTTTTAAATTATTGAATATCCGAATATGAAGATGAATTTTATTTTAAAACGAAATTTCTTCGTCATACAAGTAAAAGACTTGAGAAAATTGCCTTAATGCTTTTCAGAGTGGATTCGTTTCATTTGTAGTTATATACTTAAGTAAAACGTGTAAAAATGTATCATCTGACATTAAAATCACATGTGAAACATACACATTTATACAGGGTTTTGGAATTCCATGAGTTTTTCATGAACATTTCACTGGACATTTTTTTATTCATTTAAATTAATTTGTGGTTCATTAATTGAAACAGTACTAATTCATCTTAATTTAATCAGACATAGAAGTTTAGAAAATTTGCTATACTATCTTGTTTCTTCACTTGGATCGTTTAAATTCTGGATTAAAATTATAAACTAATTAAGGTTCGTGAGATATCTTGTTGCCAATCGACACTTCTAGGAAAGGAGCGAAATTCTTTCCTTCTTCTTCCATTCACAGCTAAAATTCACGATTTTCTGAATTCAACCATTGTCTGTATTCCTTTATAAAAAAATCATTCGTTTACCAAAAACATTTTCTAAAAGAGAAACGTTCTTTCCACTTTAATGGCTTGATTTCTTAGATAAATGTCCCATTTTGAAAAAAAATGCATTGGAACGTTATTTTGGTACCATCCTCATAATTTTGAACCATTGTCAGATAATGGGGGGGGGCACCTGAGTCGATATTCCACTCTCCAAACTTCCACTGGGACGGGAAGTTTGCAAGTCCGAAACCCGATTCCACTAAAATATCCACCGACTATGTGGGCCATGTGCGCATTAAATTTATGCCTTCGGTCAAACTCCTGCAGCTGATGTGGTGCAGAAATTTGTAAACGAGCTGCCAGCTCAAGTGCCGTCCTTGCTATCTGACAGAGGTTCAGAATTACATGGTCCGTCCGAAAATAGTTCTCGTGTCGCTTCAAAACTGGACTTTAACCCTCTGATTCCTAAGGCCATCGAAATAAAGGGATCTCCAAATACGGGAGCGTCCGAGCTCCTCTATCAAAGGTAAGGGCAATTCACTTTTTTCCTCAAACACCACAATGACAGCTGGCATTGTCCGAATTGTAAGAAAACTCCCCTCTTCCCCAAACACATCTGGGGGAACCACTCTAAAGAAGAAAGCACGGTGAAATCAATCAAGGTCAAATCGGGGTGTGAAATCAATCACACTTAACGAAAGGGGGTGGAAATATCAGATTGACATTCGGACGTTTCAGACGGCTACTGTCTTTTGCTTGAAGGGACGGTCTCGTATCGATAGAGTTAATGTATCAAAACTACACCAAACTTCCGCACCACACCAGTGTGAGCGTACGCGAAGCACGACGGCAAACTAGACCCACATATACGTAGGACCTTCTCTAGTATCGGGTCTCGAACCCGAGACTTTACTACCAAACCACTGCAGCCCCTTTCTTCTCGCAAAGCAACCGTATTATTATATGACTTTGCTTTAAAATATATTTTCAAATAAAAACAACATGAATTATAAATCATTTTAAACTAGTTATCCAGTAATGAAAGTATTTCAGAATTAATGCAATTGTATTTGTTTAAATATAGTGAATTTCTTACATTGGGAATACTTAACATCTTTTTTGCTTTCTAACACGAAAGTTAAAATAAGTGAAAGCCTACGTTTCAAACGGCAAAAAAGGATATTTATGGACTCCCATAATTCTTAAATGTATGGAAGAAGCAATTCAAACCTTATAATATTCCTGAAAGAAAAAATTTATTTGCAAGCTCCAGTTAGGTGTTGCTTGCGAAAAGGCACTTTCGATCTACGAAAACCAACCAGTTACAGTGGATGGGAATATAAATTTGAAAAATGAAATACATCTTGCGTTGTTAGAACGCAAGATTCTAACTAAATGAATGTTCCAAACTAAATGAATGCTCTTCCCGAAGATTAATTAAATGGAACGTGTGTTTGTTTCTGCTGCAGCGAATTATTACTTTTATTCTCTTGTTAACTGATTTTTAAGTTTTCGTAACAAATGGACAGCGCTTCCTATAATCATCATTTTAATTTTTCTCTTTAACTCGACTTTCCTGGAACACAATAGAAAAATCTGCTTGATTGATGTGGGCTGCTATTTTACATGGCACCCGTTGGATTTCGACTAATTTCGTGAATTTCACATCATTCAAAAGGCGTATCTCCCAAATAGAAAAATAAAATTTATGAATTATGCAATGCTTCGTGTATCGGATATTACTTTTTCTTTTTAATTGCACTGTAAAAATCCTAAAATTTTGAAGAATGAAGAGAAGGCTATCGAAAACAAAAGCATCTAGATGATACCCTGAATATATAAATGACATAATATAGGTCCGTAATTCAAATTCTGTGTTCTCGAAGAAAACGGCACATTTGTATTGTCCATTCTTTATTTCCACAAAGATGACGCAAGAAAACGCGAATAAAAATTATACTTTGCTGAGCTAAACCTTTGAAGAATTAGCCACGAGAGTTTGGGGAAAATCTATGTTTCTAGAACGAGAGATAATGAATACCACATGGAATAATATTTTACGAATATGTTCGTATAGAAAAAGTTAGTGAGTACTGCATAAAATAGATTCAGCTCTTTAATTTCAGATTAACTTTTTTATTTTTAACTCACATATCTTCCAATTACATGCCAAAAACCTAAAATAAATATTCAATATTCCGTATTATTTTGGGGTTTTCAACTTTCAATTTCGTTAGGCATTCTAAAAGTTGATCTCCATAATTTTTAAAAAAATATTCCTTCGTAAAAAAGCGATCATGGAAAAATATTTTTGGAAGCATCCAAAAGATGAAAGGAATAAAATATGTTTATTATATTCCGATTCCATTGTTAGTCTATAAAATGTATTGAAGAAAATAAACCAAATTTTAAAAATCAATGAACTAGAGAGCACTTTTAGGTAGATTCCTTATAGGAAGTCTACCTATTGCAATGGTTCTCATAACGCGACTTTATATATATATATAACGCTTTTTCCCATGTTGTGAACACGATAGCTGGAGTAATTTTGATTTACATTTAACCAACACGGGATATCTCGGTCGAGTTCGTAGATGGGCTATCCAGCTCAAAGGGGGTGAAAATTTTCATTTTCCCATAATTCCTTTACAATTGGAAATAGAAAGAAAATTCAAATTAAGGGAATTATTGCCTTATTATAATGAAAAATTTTTGTGTTTAAACCTTTTTGATAGCTACAATTGCTTAGAAGTTATGAGCTGAAAAGTGATTTTCCCACCCTTCCCCTCCTCGCCCCTAACTTAAAGTACGTTTTAACCTGCGCATGTTACCCCTTGTTGGAAAGCTCTCGTCATTTGCAGTCTCTTCCACCCGCTTCCATTCTTGCAGCTCTAATCCTTATGAGAATAGAAGGCGAAATGTTCTTTTCCTTATTATTAGTAGAGACGTATATCTATAACGCTTTCGCCGATGTTATCTTGTGAACACGATAACTAGAGTAATTTTGATTAGATTTTAACCGGCGAGGGATATGTTGTAAGATCGGTGAAAATATCGACCGTGTTTGTAGATGGGCTAACCAGCTAAAAGGGGGTGGAAATGGTGTTGGACTGAAAATTTTATTTTCCCATAATTCCTTTACGATTAAAGATAAAATAAAAACTCAAAATAGGCGAATTATTACCACTTTATAATAAACATCTTTTGTATTGAAACTTTTTTGATAGCTACAATTTTTTAGAAGTTATGAGCTAAAATGCCTAAAGAGAGGAAAAAAATTCAATTAGTCGAATTACCACCTTATCAGACCGAAAAACTTTTATATTAATTGTTTTTGTCAGCTGAAATTGCTTAGAAGTTATGAGCTGAAAAGCTATTCAATCCCCCCCCCCCATTTAGCATTTCCCCATTACTCCGTTACGATTGAAGATAGAAAGAAATATAGATTTTATTAAGCTTTCATATTCTTAGCTTTATGTTTATGATTGGTTTCCATAGATCTTTCCATGTGACACAACATGCTCCTGAAGATTCAAACGTTAGAAATCACTAGGTTCCCGGAAGAGATAAGGAGAACAATGAATGGTGCTTCTTATTATGACAAATTTCTCTAACTGTTCCATTTAAGAAATAACAGCAACTTAGTCCTATTTTGCGCGAGAGATCCATAAAAATCGTTAAACTTTTGCTATCGTTTCAAGCGGTTTTGATCTGAAAGATATGAGAATTGAAACCCATTCCTGGAATTGAAATTTTTACCACTTTTCCCATTGCTTTATCGACGCAACTTCTGCTCCTTTGATATCTTTTGTGGTTTATGGCTTTGCAGCCGTAAACATTTGATTACTCATCTTTTGGTTTACGTAATGCTCGAGTCGACTTTATAGCTTTTCGTACACTTATTTCAAGCAGCGACTTTGTACTTTTAAGTGTACCCGTGTACGGAGAGTATTTATAGACATGAAGGGGCCATAAACGTAAAAGCGGGCTTCACTACGGTTTAAGCAAACGAAGGCGAAGACCACTGCTCAAATAACATTGAAAGTCTTAAAAATTTAACGTTCCAAAGAGGCATCACAAATACGCTGCATTTTATCGATGCTTTTGGACTATCTCCTTTGTTCTTCCACTAAAAGAGATGTGACATTTACAAGAAAACGGTTTTGCATAATGTCTCTTCATTACAAGACACTATCGTAATGATTTTGCAATGCTACACGTGAAATCTTACTTCTTGCTAAATGGGACACGCTTTGATTTCATGTAACATATTCAGATTTATATATTCTCTATATCAATCTGATCA
>BGPR01000434.1:169996-184542 GCA_013235015.1 Araneus ventricosus | reverse complement strand
GGAAAGCACTAAAATTCGCTCATTGCTACAAATAAGTGACATAATGTACGAAGGCGAATAGCTATTCTTTCTGTCTTAGAACTTAACTGAACTGGAACTGACCAGAACTGGATTTTAGGATGCCCCTGTTTTATGCTAAAACCAACTAATGTACTCGTTTTCCTTTCAATTTCACCCATGGTTTGCCTTTGGGCTCTTTATTTTTTTTTCATTGGCTGTTTTAAGGCTTCGGATTCTGTTTCATGTTGCCTTCAACGAGAACTTGGCTGGTTCCTACATATTCGATTTTTTTTTATTAAAACGGAACTCACCGAAAAAAAAGGACTGTAAGTATTACGATCAAAACATATTTAAATTATAGGTAAGTAACGCTTACCCTTGTTTGGTCGTATCTCGTTTGTTTCATACTGGAGTGGCTTTAATCCAATCTGAAATATCTCAGTTATGTGGCAGGTATGAAGTCAGGGAGTAAATCTTTAAGAATAAAAATATTTAATAATGATTAAGTTTACATGATTAATTTTACATTTACAAAAGTTAGAAAAAAGGGATTACAAAAACGCGCGTATCATAGTTGGCCGCCAAAACGAGAGCCAGTAAAACAAAACCCTGGTGGCGGGGAAGGAAAGTTCTCTTCATTTAAAACTGGTTACAGTTAAGTTCAGTCCCTGGTGGTTTCCGACAGTAAGTATCTAAAATACAATTCAGATAATTACAACTACAAGAGTTTGGACTATTTGAAGGTAAAGCTATTTTTGGAAAATTGTATTTCAATTGTATTCTAGTAATATTTTTGATAACACTGCTTGTTTCCGGGAAGATGAGCTTTACTGCTGATATGTTACCGTGAATATTTTTTGAAGGTTCCCAATATGAACTATTTTTGTAAATACTTCAATTAATGGATTATTTGAATAGTTTTTAGATTTAACAAGAATTAACAAATACATTGTTATTTCCTGATTCCGCCCTTTAAATATTTTTTAAATATGTATATTATCCCTAAAATTTACGTCTAAAGACCGCATCAAACAGTAGTGAGAGGTATGGAAAAGTGGTCTTTATTCAACAACTTTGTCTTCTTATATATTTGCAAGTTTTGCAGATAGAAGTGTTAAACTTTGTATGTGAATAGATGAATGTAAAAGAAACAATTTACTTATAGACATTTTTGGTCTATGGGGCTGCATAAAAATTTAATTTTTGTATTTTTTATTATCAATCCCCTTGGATATCAAAGTATTTTCGTACAAATTCTTACCTTGTTTTATGAAACTGTGTAATTGGAAGTATATGTATAAAACCAATATTTAAGGAAATAAACACATGTTCCCATTTTTTGGGATACCCTGCACATATTCACAAAAGAAAAAGTATACAGCACTATTTTAGAAAAAGAGAGAATAATCAAATAATAAACAAAACGCTAACGTACAGCATGCGTTGTCAACAGGGAAATCCCGTACGAGCGTGGAAAAATATTTTTCGATGTTTCCTACACAAACTTAAGCCTAAATGCAGAAAAAGTTTGCTTCCCTGGAACACCGAAACAATTTTAAAAATCACGTGTATGGAAAGAAAAAAGAAACAATAACAATGTTAGAAAAACCAAATATTGTGAGGAAATAACCCATTTAAAACAAAAATGAAAAAAGATTCTCAACACTCACCCAAAAAACAGGGTTAGTTGCCGTTTCTAATTTATGTTTACCATAGTGTAACTGTTTCCTCATGTTTCCTCCTCCTGTTTTGAATTAGTTTTTCTTTGATTCAGTTATTAATTTTTGTTTCTATCGCTCTGGTTCATTTTGATCTTTGTGATCGTTTCTGACTGATATATATATATATATATAGCTGTGTAAACAAGAAGGAAAAGACATATATATATATATATATATTATATATATATATATCATATTTTCTCAATATTTAATATTTATATATTTTAAAATCTTATAAAGTCTTAATGTATTCCAAAATCACTTTTCTTAAACTCCATTTTCTTTTATTTCACGTCTATGAGGTATTAAATCTTACGTTTTGCAGTATATTAATACTAAAAAGAATATTCTCATCTACTCAGCCACATAAACTCGACGAACAGCGACTTGTATGGCGCAAACTTTTCCTAAAAACATATGTAATTTACTAAAAAAAGCTATTATTCCTTCACTTGATCATCTTGTTATAGTAATCCCTATCTGAGAAAATAATCTGACTTTGTGTGTGTGTGTGTGTGTGTGTGTGTGTGTGTGTGTGTGTGTGTGTGTGTGTGTGTGTGTGTGTGTGTGTGTGTGTGTGTGTGTGTGTGTGTGTGTGTGTGTGTGTGTGTGTGTGTGTGTGTGTGTGTGTGTGTGTGTGTGTGTGTGTGTGTGTGTGTGTGTGTGTGTGTGTGTTTTAATATATATAATGCAAACAAGAAACAAAAAGACAAACAAAAAAGATGATAAAAAACTTGACAAATGGAATGAATATCATGGTGAACAGCTCATCAGGGGGGGAGGCATACCAATGATATTAATTAGTGCTTTTTTTCTGCTTAAAGACATACGAATATGGCTTTGCAGCTTTTGCGCAAATGCAGAAATAGCTTTTTCCATTCCACACAATATGTCTTGTATTTTTATGTTATTTTGTATTTTTTAAAAAAAACTTTGTATTATATATATATAACACAAAGTGGTGAAATATGAACGAAAAACAATCAGGAAACATCAACAGTGTGTGACTGATTTACAATTTATTAATTTAGAAGTATCTCTTTTACTCTTATAAGAGCCAAAAATCCTACATACAATGTAGAAATGATAAGAATGTTTATCCATTTACATTATTATATACTGTGCAAAAAAGAACATAAGGACTTTCATATTCATAATTTCACTGACAAAATATATATTTCCAAGATGTGCTCCGTGTCTCCAGCGTAAATAAAATTTTGCTGAAATCTTGTTCGCTGTATTAAAGGGAAAAAGTGAAAAAGACATCTCCATAAATGAACACATTGAATAAATCATTCTTTTGGAATACACTATTACAATGAATATAAAACTCTAATGCTGAAAAGATGCTCCACTTTTCTCCAAAAGTTTAATAAATCAACAGAGTATATAAGCACACTATAGCTATCTAAGAATACGGAAAATTCCACCTCTAAATTCATCTGAATCCATTTTGCATAAAAGATGTTTATTTCAAGAAAATGTTTAATATTTCACGCAAATATCATTTCCAGAGAACTGTCTGATTTAAGAATCCCGTGATATTTTTAAAGATTTCTTGTTTGAATAAATAGTCCAAATATATTTAAGATATTTAACCAACATCTGGGATTTCATGCATACTTATTTTTAAGATTATTTTATCACGTACCCTTCACTGAAATATTCAGTTTCTAACTGCTTCATAGAATCAAATGCAATTTTCAGGAGAACGAAATTTTTCTAGAAAATAGAATTTTTCATTAAAATGGAATTTATGCCATTTTCATTAAATACTAATTCTGATAAAATTATATTTTGTTTAAAGAAGGTTTTCGTTCATAATATAAACATACATGAAATCAGCATTATTTTAATTATTATTTGAGACGAAAGAATAGAGGTCTGTTTTTTTTTAAGTTCAGGAGTGGTTAAATAATCTTAAACTTCTATTTGCTTTCATTCGATATTAATTCGTTTCCCTAAGATAAAAAAGCTTGATAGTTACTTTAATTATTCAAGTGCATAATTAAGGAAATTATACGTGTTTTATAACGATGAGTAGCTCCTTCCTTCTATCTATTTTATGTTTATTCCAACACACTACGTAACTTTTTCACAGTTGTCATTAAATTTTAAAAGAAGCCACCATAAATTTTCTGTAGATATACAGATAAAAATGCTCATATAAAATATTTAGAGGCATGAATGCATTTTATCAACACCGTTTTTGTTGTATAAAATATGATGACTTCGTTGAAAACAAATCTGAATGCAACATAAAAAATCTCTTGCTGCCAAGCGTTTTGAAGGAGAAATATTCTGTATCTTTAGTGTGCTGATAATCATACAAAATAAGAAGTTGAAGTGTGTTTTATTGAAAAGAATAAAAGAACAGTAGTAACAATAAACAAAGTATAATATTTTATCTATTTATGAAATTGAAACTCGCCGAAGAGGGTTTTTTTAAAAGTCCCATACAGTTGTAAAATGAATTTTGTAAGAAATCCTATTACACTAGGAAACGTTAAAACAACTACATACCCTTTGCCTTAGACTTAAGAAAATAAACGCTAAACGAAGTACTCATTAAAGCTATAAGAAGTCCCTATAAGTGGGCATGGGCATATGTGGAAGGAAAAGCATGAGAAAAATGAAACAAAATTTGACAAAAAAAATTGTATTGGCACATTAGGACTTCGAGCAAATACATTTGTACAAATGCCTATTAACAGCAGCAGATCTTGGCTATAAGTCAAATACAAATTGTACGAAATAAGAGATGTAAAATGGATACAAAAGAAAACGTATATTTATTTCTAGCTTTAAACGTATTTAAGGAGAGGCTTTTTTGTACTCTCCTGGTACCATGTCCAAAAAAGTAAAAGTAGAATACAAAAACGCCAGATTACTAACAACTAAATTCTTACTAAAAGGGTTGGTTAAGTGATAACTGGAAAAAGGTTGCAAATTGGGAGTTAGTGCCGGATGAGAATAAATAGGCAATGTTCACGGAAAAATGTAGACATAAAAATAGGAGAGTTTATGGTGAAGACTCATTTAGTGGGGGAACTGGATATAATGAGTTAAAAGCCGAAAATATTCAAGAACATGGCTTAAGAAAAAGCCATTATATAAAGAAATTTAGATTTTTCCAACTAAATCAGCTTTTACCCATTCCACGAGATTAGCAATTGCATGAAAATCTTTAAATATGGTGCTGGGCAGAACTTCAGCACAGATAAATACCTACAGATGAAAAATTATATCTTACGTCTTCGTTGGTGTTATAAGTTTAAATAAACTATTTATCGTAATCCGATAATTACTCCTTGAACTAATTCGAAGGACAATATTATAAAATAGGCATTTATATGACGTGTATGAATATTTATTTAGAGAAAAATAAAAACCAATATCAACGCATCTGATGCATAAAACATCAGGCATAGAATATATTTTATGCATCAGACTATTACGCTATTATGCACCTTTTTGAACACTTAGCAGTGTTTCTTTTTATCTAAGCTTACGTTCAGATTCGTCATGATATTCATTCCGTCGAAATACGGTTATTAAACCAGATGTGTCTTTCCATTCACATAGACTCTGTATTATAACGCTAATGTATGTGGCACAGAAAAGAGGTTAATTTCTCTTTTACCGATGGCAACATTCGGTTTGTTTACAAAATAAAACCGGTAACTTCTTCCAAGTTAGGCTTAACTTCATATATCTGCTTCATACGAATATTGTACCTTTCGGATGTAAAACAACTTCTTCTCGAAAAAAATGAATTTAAGACGCAGAGTTCACAATATTTCTTAACGAAATTTTGGTTGAATTTATTCGAAAGAGATTAGTTCGAAATGAACATTCAGATAGACGTCAAAATAGCTCAAATCAGCGTAGGTTAAAATCGTGTTAATTCACAAATTGAGGTGAACGCCATGGAGCTTTCTTTTGTGAATATTGTATATTGGGTACTTTTCCTTCATACGCACACCGCTTGGTGACTTTTTTGTCTTGGCGAATTTTCTTAGAGCGCTGAATCGCCATTCTTGGCTCAACTTCTTTCCTTACGATAGGTGACGCGCGCTATATTCCTGGCGAGCTGAAGCGCCAGGAGCTTAAAAGCGCCAATTTGGACGAAAATGCGCATGCATGGAGTGCAGATGTTCAGCATGGGATCAACCAGTATAGAAATAATTGCTGAAGAGTATAGAAAAGCTTTCTTTGCTCCAGAATCAATTCTCACCAATCTTGTTTATGAAGGATTTAGCTCAAATCTCCTTAAGAATAAAAATTCTATCATGACTTTAAAAAAATACTGCCAAAACGGTTTTGATTCTATTTTAAAAAAACATTTTTTGAAACTTTAAAAAGTATTTAAAATTTGTTAAAGCATCACAAATGTTTGATACTTTTAAAAAATTTAAAATTCAGGAAATTCAAAATATTTCAAATATTTAAAAAATTAAAATATTTCTGTTTTTTTTTTTTTTTCATTTTAGCTATATTACCGTGACAACTTTAAAAACTTTCAAGTGAATGATTTGCTGAAAGTTGAATCTAAGCAGTTTTCTTAACAAGTGGGTTAATCTTTAAAACATAATTTATATTAAAACTTAAAATTCATCAACTAGTAATTTAACGAGCTACACCGCCTTTCACAATTTTTAAAATTTTGCGAGAGGAAGAAAAAAACTAAAATTTTCGCGACCATTTATGAAATAATGCTTTTTTTTACATTGATACATCATGTAGTGTCTCATGTTCATACCAGAAGTGAAAACAATTTTCCTTGAGAAAAAAAATGCAGTTTTTTCCTTCTTTCTCTGGTAAAATTTGGAAAAACGGGAAAGGTTATGTTGCTTGTTAAGCTACCTATAGCATTACTAATATAATAGCCCAGATCCTCCGGTAACGCTCTGACGTCACCAACAATAAAACTCGCGCCGTATCACTGCGAGACGTTAAACAACATTATTTCATTGTTAGAGAAACCAAATTTCAGTAATTTTAAATTTAAAAGAGTAATTGTCGTTCTAATTTCAAATTTAATAGCTCTAAAATAGTGAAGTAAAATTTTCTATCGATTGATATAAAATTTATCTCGCTATAATCAATAGTTCCCGAGAAATTTTAAATTATATTAATCCTATATTTCAAATTAATTTCCGTTTTTTAATAGAAATTAGTAAATTACGTCAGTGATATAGCATGCGCGTGATATAGTTTGGACGCCAAATTGTATCTGAATGCAATCGTGGCGATATTGTTTTATTGCCAAGAATTAAATTAGCCACCAGTGATGTGAATCTACTATTCGTTCTCAACCGCCGCCAGTTCCCGTTAATTCCAGTTTACACGATGACTATCAACAAATCGCAGGGGCAACTTTCGATCATGTTGGAATTTACCTCGAAGAACCTGTCTTTTCACATGGGCAGTTCTTTGTTGCACTTTCAAGGTCTAGGATTCTCAATCACGTTAAAATTTACACAAAGACACCTGAAGTACAAGGAAAACTATTATTTGATAATATTTTTTGGCAACATTTGACAAGCAGAGAAGCGCTTTGTTTTGATTAGAATTTCGAAAAGGGATTCCTTTGAAATTTTAACTTTTGACTTACGTTTGACAAGCTGAGAATTTCATGGTTATTGAATTATAATAAAATTGTTAAACAACGAATAATACTTCACACAGAATGTTGTTTACCAAGAGGTTTTTTGAATAAAGAAATTTGTAAATAAAAAAATATTTCCTGTCATAAAACATATGTTTATTTTATTTGCTTTCAATCAATGTTAAAGATTTCTCTTGCATATATATCTATTTAAATACGTCAAATTTGAAGGGAAATCTCTCGAATGAAGAGGCAATTTGCTCCCGTCAAACCATGACGGGTGATTTTCTAGTGTTTAAATAATGATTTGTAAGTAAAAAGTGATTGATTCATTTCTGCCTCCACAAAAGCAAACAAATAGCAATATCAGATTCGATTTTTAATCTACACAGATTCGAAAATAAACATTTCTGAAAAGAGCGTAATCAATATGAAACGCTTTGCTCACATCTTTTCTTTTGTGAAATCACTTTACAAACATCAAAATATTTTTCATTCCCCTGCGCACATATTTCTCAACACTACAATGGTGTGGCAGCGCTTTGCTCTCTTGTAATTGAAGCTTCCGCGAGACAATTCAGCTGAATGGCGGTGACACTGAACGTTGTGGGCGATTCTAAAAGCAGAGGCCGGGCTTCAGGGGGCTTGCCAAGTCGGAAATAGATTCGCGAGCTGAGGTCCCTCACCGCCGCAGATTAGAATGATCAGCGCACGCGAATTCCACTTACTTACGTTTGGCGGGGTGCGGGATGTGTGAAGCAATAGCACTTTCTTCCCGTGCTCGTAACATGGAGAAATACCCGCGATTTTTTTTCAATTAGAATCATCAGATTATCAATAGCACTTCCGTCCTGTGTTCGTAACATGGAGAAAACTACGCGAATTATTTTGCAAGTAGAATCATCAGATTATCAATAGCACTTCCTTCCTGTGCTCGTAACATGGAGAAAACCACGCGAATTATTTTGCAATTAGAATCATCAGATTATCAATAGCACTTCCTTCCCGTTCTCGTAACATGGAGAAAACCACGCGAATTATTTTGCAATAGAATCATCAGATTATCAAGAACTTCCTTCTCGTGCTCGTAACATGAAGGAAATCACTCGAATTATTTTGCAGTTAGAATTATCGGATTTTTTGAAAAAATAACAATAGAATCATAGCCAGATTTCCCTCAGGGCCAACCTAGGTCGTGGCCTAGGACGTAGCGTCAGGGGAGAGGGCGCATATACAGAAGAAATAACAATCCAATATTTACAAAATTTTCAGTAATATTTTCAAAAGGCCATGTAGAATTAAGCTTTTTAAATTCACATTCGTTACATTAAACACACTGAGTGATACATCTTTTTTCTGCGGACATTATAGTCTCTGGCCCTTGTACTTCCTTGCATTGAATGGCCCTTCAGGCCTACTCACGGACAAAAGTACGAAGGGAAAAGTTCTAGTAGATATTTTAAAGGATTTCAAGAATTTGATGGAGTGTTTGAGTACACTGTAAAAAATATCCGTTTTTTTTTCGGACTTTTTCCGTATATTTGACGGTTTAAAGCTGTTCTGTTGACAAAACGGTTTTTCACCGTTTTCCGCTCCAGCCATAAACGGTTTAAAACCGTCAGTTCAAATTCTATTTTTCGTCATAAGGTATTGCTTTCCGTATAACTTTCCCTTTTCTTAAATGTAATTTTATTGCATTCATTTCATGTTTTTAATAGGATTCAATCTCCACTATTGTTTACACATGTTGCAGTAACCTGTTGTCACTCATGAAAGCTAACCTTAAAACACGTGTTCTGGCAATAGTTGATTTTTACACCACTAGGTAGCGCCACTAGAGGTATAGTGACTTTAAAACTCAAATAGATTATTATTACTTCACTTTATGAAGTCTCCGGTGGTCTAGTGGTTAGAGCGACTGCCTTTTATTTCTATGAACGCAGTTTCGATCCCCGGCTCGGAGGAGTTAGAAGTTTTGTCACCATCTTGCATCGAAATCGTCCAAGTAAGTTCAATTAAGAATTATATTAATTAAACTAATTGAAATTAATAATTAAGCCTTGATTAATTAATATTCCTACTTGATAATACACATCAGCACATTTCAACTCGGACAGAAGGAGAAAAACAACTCAACTCAGTCGATGACGTCACTTATTTCGATGACTTAATTTTTACGGAGAAAACTTGATTTCATACGGTAAAAAACCGTTGTGACTACGGATTTACTTCGTAACTTTTACGAGAAAAACTGTTCCTTTATGGTAAAAAACTGTTGTGCCTACGGATTTACTTCGTAACTTTTACGGTTTTGCACAACTAACCTAGCTGCCGGTTTAAAACCGTAAATTTTACGGGATTTTTTTTTACAGTGTAGTTGTTAATTTTATGTTATGTCATAAGTAGTGTACTTTTGAATAAAAAATTTCACGCGTTTCAAATGTTATTAAGATTGTATTAAGTTCTTACTTGTTTCAAAAATAAACTGTTGTATATTGAATTTAAAATGATGCAATAACATTTTTGAGAGGGGGACACAGAATATGCTTCGGCCTTGGGCAAAGAAATGTGTAAATCCGGTCTTGAATATAATCAAATCATTCTCACATGATAAATATCAAATATGACTCTCCAATATAATTTCGCAATCCACAGTACAATCTTTCAGAAGGGAAAAGGGCATGACGCAACATTACGGCCTAGGACAACACGCAGTTGCACGTTAGATGGTATGCGCAGTTACGTTTGTCATGTGACTGTGACATCGCTTGAACTGACTCCATTTTGTCGAGGCTTTGTCTATTGATATTTCTACTTAATATAATAATAAGTAGGATGAATATTTCAAATGGATTTTCAATCAATCTTTGTTTGTTAAGAGATGTTAATTATGCGTGTTTTGTTATTTAAATATTTTTAAGGTCCTCCTTTAAATTAAACTAAATTCATTTCCAAATAGGATCTTTGGGACTGGCGCACAATTTCATAATTTGTCGTTGATGAGACTCAAATATTTCTTTCGGTTCGGTTTCGGAGTTTTTCGGTTCTGTTTTTTATTTTATAATAAGTCTACGCAACCTGACTTTTCAAATCCCTTTGTAAAAATGATAAAAAAAAAGGCGGAATAAAGCAAAATATGAGAATTTACACAGTAAAAAAAGTTTTATTACAAAAATTTCCTAAGCATTATAATCTAAATCAATGGTACCTTTCAAAGATATTTGTAAAAATTAAAATTATCTATTATTTGCTGCATTTCTTCGATTACTGATTTCATTTATACACGTTTATCAAATTTCTTCAGAAATCAGCACTTTTTAATATTTTCTGTCTTGCCGATTTATTTAATGTTACAAACATATTCCTCCTCTATAAAGAATTCCAGAATAGTTTTTCATATTAACTGTTGTAAATAGTATTTCATATCAATTGCTTACGTAACATACTACTAATGTCAATTTTCTAGCACATTTAAGCTGTATCTTAAAATCAGAAATATAAAGGCCCTGTCCACTAATCTTTATTGATAAATTGGAGGTCATCAAATTCTCTCTTTAGAACTGCATTGCATATCCTATGTTCTACAGCTTCACACATAACCAGCCGATATAACCAACATATATACCGTTATAAAAACATGTTTAAAATAAATTGACCTATAATGCGTGTTTGTACCTGTAATGATGAAAACTGTTTGCAAATTTCCCTTCACTCGGAGGACTTATCATCTAACCACTTAATAAAAATAAATTCAAGAGTAAAGAAGCCACATAAACTATTTGAAAATGTGATTAAGTTTCATTAGTGTTTTGATAACGCGTTTCACTATATTCGCATCCACTGTTATGACCTTGCCCTACAATGCCACGATGTCAGCTGGAATTGATGGGCCGAAACAAGCCTTTGGCGTCGCCATCGTTGAGGCAATATCATACTCCGAAGATCAGGAAGTCGCCCGTTCGTCTACTCTTTCATCCGAAAAAAATATTCCGAGAATTAGAGAAAAAGGCACGGAATTTTCTTCTGTGCTTCGTAAACTTTTCCACAGAAGCAGAGAGGTGGGTTTTAACAAAATTGAAGAGAAAGATTTTATTCTTGCTCTTCCACAAAAATAAACTTATCTAATCATACTGATGGTTTGCATCTTATTCAGTTTACTGTCACATCTTATAGAGTGAACTCCAGAAATGCAATTTTTCCTGCATTTAAAACCCAGGTACAAGCATACTTGCAAGTAAAAACAAAAACTATACTTATTTCAATCAAAACAATTGTCACACCGGCCAGTATAATATTACTAAGTTCTGTTTCAGCTAAAGTCATTTGTCCACGCGTTCTCCACCTTTCACCAATACAGTATACAAAGCAACCCAATCAAAAATTATGTTTAAAACATTTCTTCACCCAGGTTGTACAAGTCTCCAAGTATTTTATATATATATTAACAAAATAAAACAAAACCATGTCAAAAATGAAAACCAAAACAACAAAAAAGGGAACAGATCGCCAACGTCCCGGACGCGTCATCAGCGAGGGAAATCCCGAACGGGCGTATATGTCAATAAATTCGGTGTTTTCTAATCACAAACTGCAGCAATAATGCTTAAAGGAGTTTGTTTTCCCGGAACACCGAACAAAATCATAATTTGAAATAAGGAAACAGAGCTAAGAGATAAGAGTCCAATTGAAAAATTAGAAATAGAAATAATAAAAATAATGAAAACATCAGGTCCATTTGAAGTAAAACATATGAAACCCAACCTCATAACCAACAAAGCAAAACAATAATGAAGAAAAAAAGTGTCAAAGCTCACACATATATATCCTTCACGGAAACCTTCACGGTTCCGTGTTCGGGTACATAATGCGGCAGGAAGAAATGAAATAATTATTGTAATAGCAGTCGTATTTTGTCACAAAATTTCCAAAAGCTGTAAATTTGACACATATTACCAAATGTTGAAAGCAAAAAAAATCTATTTAATTGATTTAATACAATAATCAAAATGAAGGAAAGTGATAAATAACAAAATCCAACTGATATTTGAGAGTAACGAAAAACTTTCCGGTCTTTCGTTCGTGTGAGGAATGTTCGAATTCTTACGCTGCGCTGCATGAAAAATTTATCGTCAGATTACCATGTGGCAGAAGGGATGTGGCGATTTTTGCCAAGTGGAATCCGTGTGGTAGGAATATCGCGTAGTAGGAGAGTGATGACCCTATCAATTAGTTAAAAAAATAATTAGCTAATTCTATGTGGTCGAATTAAAACTCAGTTTTCTTCTCCAGAATGCCTGTCGCTCCAGATCACGCGCCTCAGCATTCCCAGCTTCGTGCCCAACGGCAGCGAGGAATCCGTCCTCCTAGACTGTGAGTACACGTACAATCTCAAAGAGGACAAAAAGCTGGTGGTCAAGTGGTTCCACGAAGACGACCCCAACCCAGTCTACCAATGGATACCGGAGCTGGACTCGAAGCTCTACTCCGACAAATTCAAGCTCAACGAAGACTTCGAAATACCGTCGGGCACTGCTTATACGAGATCGAGAGCAATCAACATACAGAAGCCAACAACAGAGCTGAGCGGCACGTACAGATGCGAGGTGCAGTCTTTGGAAGGTTCAGATAATATGGAGGACACCATGACAGTTTACGGTAAGTGGTTTACTCATTCCCAGCTCATAGCTAGTCATAAACAAAAGATAGTTGCTGACATAGTTAAAAAAAATAATAAAAGACAATCAGACAATGAAATATATTTAATTTCAAAATTGTTCATGTCAGAATTATCGATACAGTGCTTGCATTCAAAATTTCAGGACACTATTTTTTTCTTTATCATTCAGAATTGTGTATTTTATTATTTTAAACTCGTACTACCAGAATTCTGCTTAGTAAATTAGAGAATGTCAACTTTCACTGGTGAAAGTTGACATTCACCGGTGATCATGATCTCTGTGAATGTTGACATTCACCTGTGACATGACTATACTATGCGAATGTTGACATTCACCGGTGAAAGTCGACATTCTCCAAATTTCGGTCTTTCACAGTAACAATTATATAACTTGAAATAAGAGAAAAATGGAATCACATGCGGGAAACTAATATAAAAAAAGGAAGAATCACTAAAGAAACTTCTCCACGTTCATATACAGATAATATATAGGAAAAAAAAATTAAGATATTCGCTCGTATTTTGATTTAATTAGATGTAGAAATAAGCAGAGCTTTTATTATCAATGCGCTTAAACTAGAAAATGAAAATTAAACTTAACTCCGATTCATCGTTACCAGTAAGTCCTTTTTTGTTATTTAGTAATATGAATAGAAGTATTCTATCTATTAACATCCCGATATTTTTCTCGCAGAAACGTTAGCCAATGCACTCTCCCACTCTCTATGCACACTCAGTAAGGTCTTAGCAGGTCAGGAAATGACTACTGCAAAAATTGCATTGAATTCAGGCAGAAATGAAAGAATAGCTTGTGCTCAGGCATATTTTACAAACTTTCCAATGGTAATCATGTAAATTCGATTTTAAAGTTTAAAAAGGAAAGGCTTTCTTTTAATAGCTTGTTAAAATTTAAAAATTTGAAATACATGTTTATTTTCTGTCCATGAGATCAGTTTTATACATTCTTAATTGCAAGGCAGTCCATTTCGTTTTAGGGGCACTAGAAGCAAAGAAATTTTCATCATTTATTTTGTTATTGTTACTGATATCTTAGGTATTTGCCAAATATCTAAAGTCTACATTTTTAATTGAATTTTAATTTTTTAAATTTTTTAAATGGACGAGTTTTCTGCTTTGTTTGTTTACATTTAAGTGCTGGGACTACGTAATTCCGGTGTAATGCTAAGTCAATGGAATCAACAAAGCGGAGGTCCAACGTCCCAGCAGATAAAGTCAAGGTTTTAAATGTAAGTAAATAAACCAGAAAACTCCTCCATGTGTAACTTAAACGTAAATGGTTTGAAATGAAAAATTGTAAAAATGGGATTTACTGAAGATTAATTAATATAAAAAAACATGCGAATTGTGCATCTCACAGAAGAATTGTTTCTTTACAATCAGTTTATTTTTACAATACATATTGAAAACCACAATTCGAATATTACTTTTTCAATACTAAATTCTTTAAAATTAGGACAGCAAATGTTATATTATTTTTTCTAATAACATTAATAGTAGAAATGTATTCTGAAAATGA
>BGPR01000434.1:148362-169986 GCA_013235015.1 Araneus ventricosus | reverse complement strand
CCCACTTCCTATGTGAAAAAACGAAGCTTTTAGAAGGTAGCATTGACGAAGAGAAAAAGAATAAGTTTAACCCTCTAAGCGTTTCAGACGTATTTTTCCGTTTGTTATATTCAGTTCAGAAGCAGACACTCATATCCATGTGCATAATTTCTTAAACTACCATGGATAAAACATTCTTAAGATTTCAGAGACTTGACTAAATGCAATCAAGATCAAATTATTCAATTTAAAAGCGAATTTTCAAGACTTGAAAGCTAGTACATCAAAATAGCTAATTGCTCAGAGGGTTAAAAATTCCAAAGGCGAAGTTTATTTATCAAATTATTTTACTTTTCCATTTTTTTATAGTTTTAAGTTTATTTTCGTGAAACTGAACTAATCAATAATTCATTGAAGTAAACTTCACTTGGTTATTTAGAATTACTCTTAATTAATAAATCTTAATCCGCTCAAGGAAAACATGTTTCTCAAAGTTCTCAGATGTTCAGCTCTATTTTTTTTTTTTTGAAAAAACGTGAAAATGTTTCTTTTTTTATATTTGTTTTATAATATGTTTTATTTAAAAATAAACCAAAGAAAAGTATCGCCTTTGTTAAAGACAATAAACGTCATATAAGGGTCTCATAAAAAAAGTATAATAAAGGAGCTTAATTAAATCATTTTAAGTTTATAATAAGAAATGTTAAGCTAAAAACATAGATAAATAGTGAATAGTTGTGTTTGTATTTATTCTCATATAATTATAATTATCCAGAAAGAAAGAGCTTTTTTCTATCTTAAAAACTGTAAACGTTTTTCTCTCAGAGTCTCGCCTTTAATTGTAAAATAAATTACTCATATCAAATTGATTAAAAAAATTAATGAAATTTTAACCCTCCTAGAGGCCGATAATTCATTAATAATATGATGAAGATATATGTTTTTTTATCTGAGAATTAAGAAGGGAAAAGGCCGGTTCTGACAGTTGGAGGGTTAAGAAAAAGGATATAGATAGTTCAAACCACAAATAGAAGATTTCTTTCATAAAATTTTGTTATGCAATTTTAAACGAAAATCGATAATGAAAACCTAAAAATACTCATTTTTAAAACTAAAAAAAGAAATTACCAATTATCTGTTTAATTTTATTCCTGTTAATCTCTACGTTCGTGAAAAACAGAATTACTTCAACAAGAGGTCTTTTAATTATTTTTTGAGATATGAAACCCAAATTAAAACGATTTTAACTGAAAATAGAAATTATTCAGTAAAATTCCCTGTCTTAGCCTTTTGAGAAAATTTCAATAATCCTACCCGGAAATTTTTCACTGGTATCCTTGGGAATAAATAAAGCACCTATTCATCAAGATAACGTTCATCTGTGCGAACAGTAGGTTAGAAGTTTCTTGCACGCAGTTTTACATTTATTAACGATTCCGATCATTACACGTCTATCGGTTCAGATCTTTTTTGTGATAGACGTAACCTCAACTTTTCATGCAGATGAATATCTGCAATTGACGCTCTTGTGAAATAGCCACTGTCAAATTTTAACAGGTGTCTCAATTTCTAGAGAAGTGATTACACTTTCTTGTAAATGTTCATACCAAAGATAGTAAAATCATACATTTTGACATTTCTAATGTTATATTAGCTGAAATGTTATATTAGTGAAACTGAATTCTTAAAGTTTTAAAATATATAAATTGTAAAACATTATCTGTCGTATGGGATTTACATGCTCCCAGGTTTATAAATAAAACATACCGCACGCTAGGGTATTAATTTAATTCTTTGATGCATATGAAAGCTAAATGAAGACATCTGGCTGACTCGGTATATTTTAAATTCAGTACTAGCTGCTCTCTCGCTCTCCGGGAGGATTCGCGGCCAGCACCCACTTTGCTCAGCACTACCCCTGCCACCTGGCTGCTTCGAGGCTCTCAGCCTCTACTTTTTTCAGTTCTAAATACTGCATGAAGATCAGAGGAACAGACCATAAAACCATAGTAGATTTCATATTCGTTGCAGACAACAGATTCCTTTAAAATTGTCCCGTCCATCCCTGTAGACTCTAAACCCAATGGGTGAGTCGGTGGACGTGGGTCATGGTCATGGTCCTTTAAAATTGTAAAATCTTTCGATAAACCTCATCTAGTTGTGATGTCTTGTATAAATTTTTCCCGAATTTCGGCATAAAAGTCTTCAGATCCATAAATACAGAATGAAAACGCCCTAACTAAACAGTTTCCATTACCTACAATAGGTATTTTACAATATTTTTGACACGCCATTTTGGTGGAACTGTTGGGATCTATATATTTAAAATAACATGGTAAAACCCTCAGAGAGTCGCCAGCCCCAGTCACCAGACCTATTTCGACATTCTTTTTCATTTGAAAGGTTATGACGTCTAGATATGTCATCAATGGTCGCCCGCCCCCCCTCCATTTTCGAATGAAATCGAAAAAACACTTCTCCTCCGTTCATTGTATTGGTAAACCCTGTAGAAACTCCCCAGCCCGAACCACCAAACTGATTTCGAAATTTTTTATTTTATATGAAAGCTTATGACGTCTAGATATGTCATCAAGAGTCGCCTGGTCCCCCAACCCCCCCCCCCATTTTCGAACGAAATCGAAAGAACTCTTTCCCACTGTACATTCTCTATGGGGAAAAACCTTTGGACAGTTCGCCAGAAACATCCACCCGACTTATTTCCACAACTTTTATTTCATATGAAAGTTTAGGACGTCTAAATATGTCATCAAATGTCTTCTACCCCCGCCAACCCCATTTTCGAACGAAATCGAAAAAACAAGTAGAAAATGTATGGTGGAGAAATGTTTTTTCCTATTTCGTTCAAAAGTGGGGGTGGTGTCAGGCGGCCCATGATGACATATCTAGACGTCATAACCTTTCAATTAAAAAAAAATGTCGAAATCCGTCGGGTGGTTGTTGCTGGCGAACTGTCCAAAGGTTTTTCCCCGTAGACAATGTACAGTGGGAAAGAGTTTTTCGTTTCTGTTCGAAAATGGATTGTGGGGGCAAACGACACTCGATGACATATCTAGACGTCATAACCTTTCAAATGAAAAAAAATCGGTGAAGTGGTTGAGGTTGGTGGACTCGGTGGAGGTTTTTTAAACAAATTATTTTAAATATATAGATAGGAAATTTTGGCACAAAAAATACCTCAAAACTGAATTCATCTTTCAGAAAATTATTAAATGAATGCCATGATTATTCTGGTCATATTTAACTATACAAATGGCTGAAAACGGGGAACTTAATATATAATCAGAGTCGGGTATCGCGGATGAAGGCAGTGTTTCGAGATGGAATTCATAACCAGATTCCACAAAATATACGTCCTGTTCGTGGGTCTGATGCACGTTAAATCCGTTAGCTTCAAGAGCCTTCCCGTCGATGTAATGCATAAATTTGAAGAGAGGGTGATGGCTAGGATTTTGTCTTCGTCAGCTGACAACGGTTGGAAATGAATCGGTCAGTCCCCAAACAGTAACCTCATCAAATAGTCAATCATTCTGATCAAAGTCCTAAGAAAGCATTTACTTTTTATTGAAAACTTAGATATTTGTTCAGGGTATTTATATTCACACGAGCAAACTTGAGAGAGATGGCATGAAATTTGAAAGTAAACTTAGTATAGCACAGTTTAAAATGTATGCCCAGAACTTTTTCACTGGTCCCCTTGATAATAAATCAGAAATATCATTAATAAAATAACCTTCAACCGTCTGAACAGTAGGATACAAGTTTCTTGCATATCACATTTATTGACGATTCCGATCGCAATCTGCAAGTCTGTTGGTTCAGATTTTTATGTGGCAGATGTACATCTCAATACTTCATACAGGTGAACTCCAGATAATTTGCGGTCTTTTGAAATAATCAATGTCATATTTTAACAAGCGTCTCTACCACAATAATTTTGGTAGGTTTCTCTTGAAAAATCACATGATGATAAGGATCTAAAAAGTTAATGTCTTTTCATTTTCACACTTCGATAAATATTTTTAAATGTGCTGAACTCTAGTTGCACTTTCTTTGTCGATGTGGTTTGCATCAGTATTCGCTTTCCACCCTAAAAAATATAACTCAGAATTAGACATTATCATGAAATAAAATGAACAAAGAAATTGAAATTTTTTAAATGTCTTCTATTTTTTGCTTATTTATTCACCTGTAAAATTTGTAAAGTAACATATATGAATCTAGCTCTTAAAGTAAAAATGACGTGAAAAAAGGTAGCAAAATTTCAGCTTTTGTAACAATGAAGTATAACAAAATGTTTAAAAACCCATAACGTATACCTTTGAGATAGGAATACTTCCAAAATTTATTTTCATTCAGTAGTAAGGTTTTTTCCTTAAAACTTTCCATTCAAATTCCTTAAGAAATGATACCATTATTTATCTGCAGAGTAGTATTAGAAATTTAAGTATTAGAAAGGTAAGTGTTTTTCTCTTCCACCAGAGAGAACCATCTATAAATTTTTGAAAAGAACCTAAATATTTACCCCTGAGATTTTACATGTTTGCATAGAAAAAGAAATCCCTCTTTGACAAAATGGAATCGTGTGCACTGAAAATTAAAGATTTTAAAATTTTGTATCAGAAAGTTTTTAAATTTTGAGATTATCACATCCAAGTATAATTTTATTTACATTTCATGCAAACACAAGAGATATTAATGAATACATCGTTTATTTTTTTCATTACCTCGGAAACAAAAGAGCTATTACAAAATTTTAATAAATGTTCCAAAATGCAATATTAGCGATAGGCTTTTATTCCCTCGAAAGATTCATAAAAACAAATTCAACTAGTGTATTTGAAAACTCTATTAATTATTCATATTTTTTTGTTTTCGCGGTCTTTCGACCTTAATCATAAGTAAATATCTTTAGTTTTTCTTGCTTTGGTAACATAAAATTAAAATCGTGAGAAACCTCTCACCTGCTCGCCTTACTTAATTCTTCAGCTAAATAAAAAATGGATTGCTCCAGACCAACATAATGGATGAAAAAGTATTTATTCTTCTCGTAATACTCTCTGGATATGAAATTCTTCGTACCATTTTCCTTAGAAATAAATGCTGGTAATTATCCCTATAATTATCTGGTTTTCGTGGGGGAATCTACTTCTTTTTATTAAGTATCACAATTAATAATAATTTATTATTTTCTTCTGAATATAAAAAGAAAATAAGTAATTGATTTTTATGGCTGATGCATCGTTCAATAAGCCAAACGATTTTTCATTATTCTTATCCTAATTTGGTATCCCTCAATCCACAAGTTGCAACGTTTTTTTTCTAAAAATAAATCTGCTGCATATTATTGCATATGCATCGCAAATGAAATCTGTTCAAATTTTCATTCGCAAATTTTTGCATAATTTTTTTCATGTGCAATTCCACTTTTATGTCTCACAAACACTTTGCAATTTTGTAATAAACTTATAAATTTTTATTCAGTTTAATCTATTAATGCTTTTTTTTATTTCAACTAACTCAATTCATTGATTTTCAAGCATTATCTTATTCTTCCTGAAAATACGAAGTTCTTCTGTCCCCTCCAGGACAATGACATCCAAAAATTAAAGTTTGCAATATATTGCATATAGCTATCTATGGCAGCATGGCCTTACTTGGAGACTCTTTTAATTTATTTGTAAAATAGAACGGAGAAACGATTTTACATTTTAAAGTATTTTAGAATATGATATTCTAACATTATTAAAAGTATCATTCGAACATATCTTATAAAAGTTAACTGATTATCTTAAATGACCTGATTCGTAGAAAAAGAGAGAAAAATAGTACCGATTTGAAATTATTAAAAAATTTGTAAAATTTATCCTTTAAAAGTATATATAAAATAAGCATCAAAATTTCTATCGCTTTTAAGTTGTCTAACTTATAGAAGACATTATATATTTTTACTTGAGTAGAACTAATCGAAATTCGGTTTTTCCACCGTACAAATGATAAAACTGAGATTTTTCTGTCTTGTCAAAACATTGTAAGACCAATTGACCCCATTAATGAAACTAGTTTATGAGAAACTAAAATTGAGATGTAATACCGCAGCGCCATCATTCTCATAGGTAAAAATGTATAATTATTGAATTACTAAGTTAAAGCCTCGCCCTTCTTAAAGACTTAGAACTCGTAAACCATTCTCAGGAGTGTTATAACTACAATTAAATGCCATCAGCTAGCTGGACTATAGGATAATTCGCGTGCATAAAGATGGATGATGATTTATGGTAGTACAAGCTTCTAATTACATCGTGTATTGTTTAATGATGCATATGACGAGCTACAAACAGATACTTCAAATATTCGGAAATAAGTAATTTATAAAAGATGCAATTTGATACAAAACGGAAACATAATCCAGTATTCAAAAGCGATAATTATTATATTTATTGAATTAATCCCTGAATTAATGGCATTTAAATTTCTCAATACACTGATCACTCGCTATTGACTGCCGAATCTCTTACCATAAGCTTTCTAACATCGATATCAGAAGTTGGGATATTCCCAGAAATTAAAGAGGTGAGATAACAGGACAACAACGACTACAGCCAGCGGGATGTTATTCAAGGACTCTACATCAAGAATTTATTGTCAGTTTGTGAAGACAAATCGACAGACATTTCACAGCTGGTTAGAAAATCTGAAGTATTTTAGCATAAGTCAACTCGTGAGTTCCCACAATTGTACGTCCCACAATTTTTCATATAACATTTTTTTTCCTCCGCATCTAATAGTGAACCATTGTATCCATATTAACACCAATTTTTTCGCATTTTACGAAGTATGCTTAACTTTGGGACACGAATGTACATACTCACCCGTAGTTCTATTAAGTTTCGCAGCGTTATAAAAGTTTGAATATCATCGAAACTGGCAATTCAGGGCTCCATTAGCTATGGAGTCCATGACATCTTAAATTGACAATACGGAAAAAGACGAAATCCACATGGGATACATTTAATTTTGCAACCATTTAAACAGTCTTGAATGTCTTCTTCTTCTTTCTAATCCTTCTGAGATAGAAGGATTAGAAAGAAGTAGAAGACATTCAAGACTGTTTATCATGAATCAGATCAGATCCATGAGGTCGTACGACTCATGGTCAAGAGGAGAGAATGGGCAGCTTCCGTTGGTGCCAGGTACCTTTAACACCCGAAGGTGGAAGTCTGACTTTTCTCCAGTGCCTGCCAAGCATTAGCTGAGCATAATGGAATGGCCTTCACGCCTAGGGTGGCCCTACCAGGAGATTAAACTCCCGACGTAATTCACGCATTCCGCCCAGTGCCACCACCCCCCGCCACAATCTTTAGAGCTCCAAAAACAAATTAGATGCGTATTGTACTTTGCATGTCGCAGATTAAATTCCTTAAAAGACAACGCAATTACTTTGTGAAGTAGTATTCTATATATAGCTAGTAGCGATCTCAGTAAATTCCTGTCTAAATTGTTTGATTAAAAAACTGTATCATATGCGATTTGAGTGTAAAGTATGCATGCAACTCAATATCCCCTTAGCGGAGTCAATGTATCTCTAAAGGTTAAGAAATGATTGCCAATTTGAACCAAATATAATTTTAAACAATGATTATATGTAAAATATACATATTTAGGATGAAAAGTGTTTAATTTCAGAGAACTCTTTAGCTAGCCCTAAGGCCGCAGAAGGGCATATTATATTGTTAGTCGATAATGTGGCCCTCGTGGTTTTCTGTATAGCATCAGTTTAGAAATTTTTCGACTTCAAAAGGAAGATCTTATTCCAGAACTCTTGCCAATTACTCTCGGCTTTTACGAGTTTTTATTTAGCTTTACTTGTTTTATGTTTGAAAAGATTGAATTTTTTTGCAATTTTCATTCATTTCATGATGTAGTAGAGTTTCTGTTAATTTTTTCATTTTAGTTAAATTTTGATTCCATATGAGAGGCGCCATCTGGTAGTAAATTTGAGAAAAAAATAATTAAAAAATTCTAAAATTTTTATAATAATGAATTGTTAAATGTATTAAAAAACTAAAAAACTGAAAAAATGAAAACTAGAATGTTTTTAATAATACAGGTTGAAGCGAAATCGTAAAACCGTGAGATTTAAGACAATACTCTAAAAACATTAAGCCACAACGGATGTTTTGGACAAGAGGATGAATTTATAGCCAGTAACGATATTTTTGCTTTATGTCCGCCATGTTTTTCAATTGTAGCAGGAAGCCCGATTAACTACATCAAAGACCATTGGACTAAAAGGCTTCATTATATTTTCCAAAACAATACAAAGTTAATAAATAATTACAGCACACCTATTTGCAAATATTTACAGAAAGTTTATCACAATATTCTCTAAATAATGACACGAAATAACTCTTACCGATTAATCCGGCATTATCAATCTTTTTATTTTAACGCAACCCAATCATTGAGTTGTTTTTGCCATGATACGTAAACGAGATCTGCCGCGCGTACACCAAGAAATCTGCGCGCGACGGATGTCATGTGAAAGCAAATTTCTAAACACTCATTAAAATTTAAAAATATACTACAGTTGACGCTCGTTATAACGACCCTCTGCGTCCCACAGCAAAAGGTCTTTATAACGAGTGGTCGCTATAGTGGATATAATTAAAAAATGTACACATGCACACTCAGCAGTTCCGTAAAAATAGGCTATTTTTAAAGAGATTCCAACTAAATACTCAACTTATTTTTTATCATTGGTATTAAAAATAAAATTTTATCAATTAAAAACATTTCTAAAATAGATTTTAAAGTAGAAAATAAAGGAATTTTGGAAAAATACCGGGAAGAGTGTCCGCTGAATTCGGACGTTGTATTGGGATTAGACGTCACTGGACGGTCGTTATACCGGAAGTAAAATATCATAGAGTGCATAGGGAAACATAGTTGGGGATTTTATCACTGGTCGTTATAATGGAATGGTCTTTATAATGTGTGGTCGTTATAATGAGCGTCGACTGTATAAACGTAACAGCATCATGCATTTTGTTTCGACCTCCATGTTTTTTTATGAAAAGGTGATTTTCTACTTTTTAGTGCGCTAACAGAAGCTTGTTTTAAAAACTTCTTTTATTTTTATCATTATCAGATGACTGTCTCAAAATTATCTGTGCTGACTTTGAAAATTAACTTGCCTCAATGCTATTTGCAGCCCTTCCAACCAATGTCAACCTGAACTACACGATAGGAGACGGTGTGGTGAGAGTGGTTTGCGAAGTGGAGAACGTCTTCCCTCTTCCAGAAATGTCCTTGTTCCAGATCAGACCCAAAACGGTGGTGAAATCTCCTCTCAACGACACAGAGCTGGAGTACGAGTTGGAAGACGGGGCGTACGATATCGAATTTTCTACGACCATACCGGAGGACGACTTGCCCGGACTTTCGGACGGTCCGACATTTTTTGGCTGCTCGGTTGAAATTAATGGCACAGAGTACTCGAAAGAATTCAAAGTTCCTTATTTTCCAAGTAAGTCATTTATTGGTTTTAAATTTCATTTATCGGTGAATAAGTGGAGAAGCATTCAACTTGTTTGCTTTCTTCAGGATCAGTTGTTCGCACGCTGAAATTGTGCAGCTTTCTTAAACTAAAAGTTCAAGTCAGGGAGCGAAACCGTTGCCAGCGTTACTACTGTCAGACTCTTCAATAATATTTAAAAATAACGAAACAAGTTATATTTCGCTAAGATTTGCCAAAAAACTGCGTTTCATATTGTCATAGCAAATTAATGTCTCAGTTACTTATTCTATTTTCCCATTTACATATTCAGTTGGAGCTGTAGCAGTCCTTCAAGCATTAGAGATCTTTTATTCCTGCTGAAAACGGGTCTCAAATAAATGAATGAAGTAGGCGGTTTTTTTAAAAAATAAGATAATTTGAACTCTACAAACATGGAATTCAGACTCAGAAGGGAGGTTAAAATATCATCTAGCAGCGTAGGAGCTCAGTTTTAAAATGAAAGGATTGAAACAAAATAATGAATCGTTACTATCTAATTAATTTAATTTTATGAATATTCAGGATTTTATTGACAGACATTAAACGCATTATAACAATAGGGTCACAGCGGCCTGCTGGTAAGGTCTCGACCTCGCTGGAGGCTTCCAGGTTCGAAACCCGATTCCATCAAAGAAAATGCCGTATAAGCTGTCGTGGTTCACGACGTTAAATCCGTCCGAGGCGAATGTCCTCCCGCTGGTGTGGTGCGGAAGTTTGGAGGGGGGTGCCAGTTTTGGCCATGGTTCAAAATTACGAAGACCATCTCAAAATAGCCCTCGTGTTGCTGCAATACTGGATGTTAATATAACCATAAATACAGCCCCCGACCTGCCAAAGCACACGGGTTAACACTGAATGACAGTCCTTGCAATAGAAACGAGTACTGAGGTCGGGTCCTAATGGCCAACACAGCCTCACGGCCCAACCCCTCCCGTAGGAGGCACGTACTATCACTGAAGGCGGGCTGCCGCCCCCCCCCCCCCATTTATGTACCCCTAGGCGGGCGAGTTCCTTCATATACATGTTAATATAACTAAACTAAGCATCATAAAGGTATTCACCTAAACGAATTTCATACCACGATGTTTGTTTAATTCATAATGCTTGCAGAAATAGCAGCAATTCAGCTGTTTTTATGACATCTACCCCACAGAAGTCTGACCACTGTAGATCTCAGAACATTCTGACCATCAATTGAAACCTCCAATGCAGACTCCGATGGCGCATCAGAATGGCGATTCAACTCGAAAACAATCATTTAAAGTTTCTTTTTCTAAAAATAACTAAAGAAAAACGTTTATTTTCATCGGTAGAATGTTAACTGCATAATTGACTGTTGGAGGGTAAATATGTTGCTCTTCTGTCAGCACAAAATTCGAGACTTTTTGTCATGCTAACGGAACTTCAGTTTGGGAAACAGGGAAAGAAAAACCCTAGTGAAATAAAATTGGTTAGAGTGGTCGAATAAAGTCAGTAATTTCAAAAGGTACGACACGTTCAATTTTTTAAAAAAATTATGTTTCGTAGTAAGTAATTAATACATAATGGTGTACACAAATGAAGTGACACATTTCAAAAATTAAAATGTTGGAACTAAGGGGGATTTTTTTAAATAAGAGTGCATCTCAAAAAGTTTTTTTCAGATAGGTAACGCGGCGTTACGCCGTTCTAAATTTGTTACAGCGAGAAAATTCCGTACGCAATGACTACCGATCAGCAGAAGCCGATGCGTGTTTTTTTTTCAGTTTTTCTTGAATATCACGAAACCTCTTCAGTTTTCACACTACATGTGAATTAACAAATTAAAGAGCGTAAAATTCCCTACAAATACATGCTTTTATTTTCCTTCAAGTTTTAATATTTTTTTCAGATAATGGCTCGAAACAAATTTTTGATTTCCAGTAATTTACGACCCCCTATACCAGCGAAATGGCATGTTGCCTACCTGGAAAAAAACTTTTTGAGATGCGCTCTCATTTTTAAAAAATCGTAGTTTCCAACATTTATAGTTTTTTTAATTAATTTTTGAAACACACTTCATTTGTGTACACACTGTATATTATGCTTCATAGGAATGCCATCAATTCTCAAATAAATTATCAAAAATTTGTTTTTTGCAGGAATTATAAGTAACTTTTTCTTTTAAAACTTTCTGTTTCTGAGAGTAAAATAGCTATGCAACTAAATTTTCAAAAAGACTGAAAAAATTTGAAAATCTTATGAGCAAGGGAAGCTGTCTAAACCAAAATTTTCAAACCCACTCTCATTGAATATCGCTATTTTTGAATTGTATCACTCATCTCGTCGTTCATCGACTTATGAAACTTGAAACGACTCTGTCTTAGATTGAAAACCTGACCTTGTTAGTCTGATGGTGGAGTCTTGGCTCTAAAACCACAGGATTGCAGATTCGAGACCCGATTCCATAAAAATATCCGTCCTGTATGGAGACCTGATGCTTGTTAAATCCGTGGTGGGTCAAACGTTTCCCAGCTAGTAATATATAAGTCTGGTCAGAATGGTTCAGATAATGTTTTCATTAGTTGACCGCAAGGCCTGTCCAAAAGGACCCTTTGTGTAACTTCACAATGGGATGCTAGTCTAATTAAACTAAACTACTCGGACTACAGACCTTACCTTCTACAAGTTTCTTCAATACAATTGCATGGAAAACAGACTTCGCACTGAATGGAGAATTTATTTCCATAGGATGAAGACCCTGTGGTCGATTCTAACGTCCTAATACAGAGGATTAATGAAGTACCTGAACTTAGGAGGGGTTATCTACCACTACTGTAAAGAAAAGTGGCACAACAATTTTTAGTACATTGTACTCCCGATTATCCGGGTTAATCACCGGGAGGGATCGCACGGACAATAGAAAAGCACGGATAATCCGAAAACTCCTTTTTATTAAAGAAAAAATCAACATCAGTACAAAAATATAAAAATTACTTACATTTGCATGCTGTATAACACCAAACTATGAATTTTTCTTTTAACATTTACTGCTTAAAAAAATCTGCAATACGTCTTTGCTTCTGCTCTTCGTTCATCTCTTGTCGTATATCGACACACATTTTACGAACCGCAATAATGTCACCGCAATCAAATCCTCTTTGTCCCATATAATCTAACAAAGCTTCCACAGATTGTAGAGCAGCAGAATGAGAAATTGTATTTCCCTCATTTAGTACATCTACTGTATCAGTACGAGCTGATTCTCCATTATCAAGTTTTTGAAGGATTTCTAATTTTTGTTTAATATTTAAAACGTTTCGTTTCACACCACTCATTTTTACCAGTAAAAAATTTCACGCTACTAACTGACGATAAACAAGACGCAAAAACTAAAGGTACAAGTGCGAAAGTGAAAGAAGACGAAGAAGTTAAAGAATGACGTGTCGGGAAGAAGCGTATTCGTACGAGAATGGGCTAGCAGGAAATGGATGATTCATTTCTCGGAAAATTAGGGGTTGAACCGGTAGAGATTTCACGTGGAGGAAGAAAGTAAAAATCTATTCTTTAACTTCCGCCATCACGGCTCACTAGTTTCAAGGAATGAATATCTCGATCGAACATCAACATCGATTTTACATCCATGATGAGCGTGAAAATGCTTCTTTTTAAATTTTTTTGTGAGTCGGGAATGAGCACGGATAATCCGCAAACCGGATAATCCGAGCACGGATAATAGAGAGTATACTGTATACTGAATTCTTTTAGTTCAAGGTATCCGTAAGAATTTGAGTTCAGGATTATTTCAAGAATAGACATAAGACTTTATTAATCAGAATCATTTTAAATTCATTTCAAAATAGTTTGTTAACTAAAGTCTTTTTTCAGAATTATAAACCTCGAGCTGGATTTACGTAAAAAAACATGTATTGTCCATATGTCTGGTCGAAAATAACCAATTTTCAAATTTACTGAACATAGTGCCATATATAAACTTCATTATGAAATCATCTCAACAATGCATTTCCTGCTAAAAATAGACATTGAATATTTCTGAATCTGGAATATTTAATGTGGTACTAATAACTAGTTCATAAGAAATCCATTTATCCAATCAATTGCCAATGATTTATGCTATTCTTATGGAAAAGATATGAACAAGTTAAGGGGAAAATATTTCTTTCTTTATGCGTTTTACAAATTTGTTCTTCTCGTATAAAAACACATCCAACATCAATAATTTTTAATAAATAAATTCGACAAGTTTTAATAAAATGTATTTAATAACTCTTCAATAGTATTACACTAATTTCCTGACATCTTCGTGCCATCAGCTTTATTAGAAATTTCATAAAACAATTTTACAGTATATAAAGATTAAACAACAACTGAGATATATTTAGAATAACAATTTCATAATAAAGGAAAAATTCGTTTTATGTGCATCTAAAACTTATGGATTTAGTTTCTTTGGAAATAAAATATTGAATAAATAGTTCAGTTCTATGAAGAATTGTTTTGAATGGCTGGCATTTTTCCATCTTTCCTGAAATATATGGTCCTTTTTCTTTGCTCTGCAGATTCAACTATATTGTATTTCTCTTATATAAAAGTGCTTTTCTTTTGTTCTTTGCTTGTAAAATTTTACCTAGCTTCTGTGGTGAAAGATCTTGGGAAAAGTTTTATTGTACTAATAAAATACAACACAATAAAAATTTATAATAATACTCAAAACTTGCAATCAATTGATATATACTTTAAATGGATTTATTTAAATATTTTTGGAGCTTTTCAAATAAAATTCTTTTATCTTTTCTTTAAATAGTCTTTTTCAAAAGATATAAATTTATGAGTCCACTTTGGTGCTATGCAGATTTTATGGCTGGTGTATTTATTTCTATCTACCGATATTTCCAAATTCTTTGAAAACAAATGCAAAATTTTATGGATATGGGAAAGCTATTTTAGTGGCATTATAATGGCTAAAATGCCAATATTGCGTCTTTTAAGTGCATTCAAAGGTAAAAAAAGGATCGTCTGCCCGTCAGCACCTTTAATTTCCGAGATATATATCAAAATGAACGGAATATATTAACGGAAATAATAGAGATTTATTGCAAAATAGATCTCTGTTCCTGAATAATATTTCTGAGCCTCAAAAACTGGACTGATTTCGCCAATTTATTACGTCACTTCTTTCAAATAACTGACCATTCAGAATGCTGCACTTTGTTTTCGTAAGTTTAAAATAGTATTTTTCATTTGTATATAGTTTTGTTGCATTTCATTGCAATTTAATTTAGTTTTAATAGCAGATTATATGATTTTGTGAAGACATCTCTGTAAATCTGAATTTATTTTTAGTCTAAATTTATTTTTATGAGATTGGAAACAAGAAAATTTGTTGTTGTTAAAAAAAACTTTTAAGGAATGCAGCGTTGTTAAATGAGAGAATGGAATTGTTTTTGAAATAAACATTTTAATTTTGAGGTGACTTTTTGTTTTCATCAATAATCCCTACAAATCCAGCAAAATGGCGTATCAACAGTATTGTAAAATACCTATTGTAGATGATGGAAACTCTTTATTGAGGGCGATATCATTCTGTATTTATGGATCTGAAGACTTTCATTTGTGAGAAAGTTATACAAACATTACAACTCGAACTCAATTTTCAATTTTCTCGAACTCGATTACTCAATTTTAAAGGAAACTGTTGTCGGTTAAAGTTAAGTTTAAGGTCGGAGCCGTTCCTCCTTGCTTTGCATCGCCAACTTTTTGACGCCAGGAGGAAGATGGTTTAGCGATGTGTTTACATTTGTTTTGGTTGCGCAGTGACGTTCAAATTAGTGTCTGGCGCGCGCATCATTAAATTGGATTTCTGCGCCTAGAAGCTTCGTCTTGATTGGTCAGCTATGCGCTAATTTAAATTGTATTGGACGATTTAATAGAATTTGCATAATATTTCGTTTGGAATTTAACGGTTTTAATTTTAACATTTTAGTTCATGTATTTTTAACAACTGCGGTGTTTATGTTTTTAGATAAGAACTCATTTTGGAATTTTTTCAAAAGACGGTAGATTCCTGACATTCAATGAGGGAGCGAAGCTACTAGTTTCTGGCTTTGCAGAAAGCGAAGCCGCTGATGTTTTCTTTTAAGTTAAAAAAATTTGCCCGGTTTGTGTACGCAAGACAAGAATAAAATGTTCACTGGTCACCCAAAACAAATGTCCTCACATCGCCAAACCATCTTGCCCTTGGCGACAAAAAGTTGGCGATGAGCAACGAGGAACGACTCCGTACCCGAAACTTAACTTTTACCCTGTTGTCTACAAAGAGTATGAAATCTACTATGGTTTTATTGTACGTTCCATTGATCTTCATGCAGTATTTAAACCTGAAAAAAGTAGTGGCTGAGAGCCTCTAAGCAGCCAGGTGGCAGGGGTCGAGCTGAGCAAAGTGAATGCTGGCCGCGAACCCACCCGGAGGACGGCAAGAGCGGCTAGTTTAAATAGTTTTGTACTACAATCAATGCCATGCAAAACTCAAAACCAGACACATTAAGATTTCAACTTTAAATTTTTGTTTCCAGATAATCTATATAAAAAAAACTAATGATGAAACGGAAAAGACATCTATTAATTGATCCATAATCAATGCATTAGTTATCATTGCATTACAAATTATATCTTGTGTGGCACGGAAATTTGGGCAGGTGGTGATGGGTAGGTGTCTTCCTCATCATTTGACCACAGTTGCAAATTATAAGGCCCCTCCCAAAGAAACCTTCTTGTTGCTTCAAAAAGATACTGTTGCAAAAATCTTTCTGTGGGCGTATGGTGTAAACAGTCCAACACGCAGGATAATGGAGAATGAAGGTGTATTCATAAATGTGCAGGAAAACATGTAACACAGGTAGCAGGAAACAATAGATCTTGCACAGATTAGCAACGTAAACAGACAAAAATTCACAGGTAATAACAGTTCAGCACTTTGATATTTAGCAACACAAACAGTCAGCAAATCACTAATAAAGACAATAAAAGCCCTTTCAATAGCGCCCAGCTCACCAGCTTCCTAGCTCGCACTGCAGACGAAACTCCAAAGTCGTTCCACTGGATCAACATACACCTCTCTGATCCAAGCGCGGCCCTTAAATACTCTCCCCAATAGGCCGTGACGTCACATGGAGTTTTCTCGTACATTCAAGCGTATTTTCTTTCCTAATAGAGATATCGAGAAAAGGGTGGCTTTTTTCTGGAACCATCGATTTGTCTCAAAGGTCGCCAAGTCGCTAAAATGGTCGCAAGGTGAGGGGTCCAGGCCCGGCCATCCATACTTACCCCTGTAAAACTCTCTTCCCAAACATAAGACAAGTCAGTCAGAAAGCGACATAACATTTTTGCCACAAAATGCTAATACAGCCAAACTAAAACAAACTTCAAATCATATAACATCTAGTTTTCATGACCAATATATGCATCAGCACGTTTACTACAGGTATGTATGGTTGCCTATAGGATGCATCTGATAATAGATCAAACTGTTGCGTAACCGTATAAACAGTTGTTTAAAATTCGTTGTAAAACATTACAAAACTTTCAACATTTCATGTATTTTAGGGGTTGGGGTGTCCTAACGGTAAGGTCTCGGATTCGGGGTGTGAAGATTCCAGTGAAGATCCGCCGTGTATGTGGGCCTGGTATACGATAAATCTGATGTCGTTGGTCAAACGTCCTCTCGCTGGCGTAGTGCGAAAGTTTGGAGGGAGGTGCCAGCTCAGGCGTCGTCTTCGTCACGCGGTTCAAAATTGCCATCCCAAAATACCCCTCATGTTGCTTAAAAACGGGACGTTGATATGACTAAACTTAATTCGTGCACTTTGGCTTTTGGCGCAATGAAGTTCACAAACTAATATTTAATTCACTTCTAGATTCTATCTGTCATTTAAGACATGTTTGTTTACCAAATATCAAGAGATAATCAATATTTGTCCTACAGTGGATAGTCACATTTAATCAAATGTTTATTTAAGCATAAGCAGTTTTCACAGACATCGTAGTAGCTGATTATTTTGACTAATTAGCTTAAAATAAAACCACTTTACGATCGAATAAGTTTAATGTGGTTATTTTATTGCTCTATTCCTAAGGTTACATTTGGTTTCCCGAATTCATCTAAGAAGATTTAAGCCTAACGTCAGAAATGAAATTCGCAGAATAATTCATTTTAAGATTCTTGTTGGAAACCACAGACAATTCTAGTTTAATAAGGACTAATACGAATTCTCACATATTGGCGACTTAATTCCTTTCCACCATTTGGCCAAGCAAGCAGAACCCATAACGACGTGAAATATTTAAACAAACTCCCTCATTTCTACTAAATTTATTCAGTAAATTAAAACGCGACGCTTGAATGCATTTTCGGAAAGTTGAAAGAGCGGACTGTTTGAAATTCTCCAAGTTAAAGCACGAGCCACTAATCCTCTTATATTGAGCCTTGTAAATATTTGCAGATGGAGTCGAGTAAAATATTTCATTTTTCTTTTGCAGGTCCAGTCGCTGAAAAACAAGAAGGTAAGTTATTCAAAGTCTTTTATTTGTTGGCCTTGTTAATATTTTCGCTACGTGTTGCTTTGATAAGAATTAGCTTCCCGACCGAAAAGGTTTTTTGAGGGATTGTCTAAATATTTAAAATGTGATGTTTGTCTAGCAGTGAAGCCTTTGGTTTTATTAAATCAGTTTATGAAAAAACATGCCTGTTTTGTTCTTACAAAAAGATCGAATTAAAGTTATTCACCATTATTAAATCGTTAAAATGAAAAGTAACGATGAGAAATTCTCTGCATCTTCAGATTTAATGACACATTCATTAAAGTCAGGGATTTAATTCATACGCGTCTCCAAAAAGAACTCCGTACTGAATAAACTTCGCTCTCGATTTTAAAGCTTTAGTTTGAATTTTAAAGCACATTTTTCCTTTTAATTTTTTAAAATTAAAAACACATATTTAAAATAAAAATACGAGCAAGCAAACTGCAGTTAGTAAATGGATAATTCTTATATTTGTCTCTTATGTTTAATTTTTATTGATTGTCTTAAAAATTATTTTAAAAAAATGAATGATGTATCAAAGGAATTTTCTTTCGATCCTGGCACGTAAATGAGGAAAACGCATATTCAGGAACAACTATTTGCATTCAAAGAATGATTACATTAATACCAACATATAACGACGGATTTGAATATTAGGACTCATAATTACTTTCTGTCCATAATGAAACTGATTACAGTCGAGTCACGCTAATCCGGGCCCTGCTTGTCCGGACACCCGGTTAATCCGGGCGGAATTTAAAATAAGATACTTTGTTTCACGTATCCTGCATCAGTTCGTATGTTATAAACTACACAGTAGAGTCACGCTAATCCGGGCGGAATTTAAAATAAGATATTTTGTTTCACGTATCCTGCATCAGTTCGTATGTTATAAACGTAGTTCTACGTATACAGTTATTAATAAAACTAAAATTAAGCTTTATGAAAAGTCGCATGTATTTATGAAAAAAACCATCGATTTTTATAGTTTTCAAAATCTAAAACTTGTATTGGATACAAGACAAATTCCATTTAATTCGAACTTTCGGTGATCCGGACAGGGTCCAGTCCCATCTAGTCCGGATTAGAGGGACTCTACTATATTTAAGAGTTTCATTGACAGTTGACTCTAAACATCTGTATACAGCAAATGTTATTATCCAACTCTTTTTGTCTGCAGCAAACATATAGTTTTGGCGAAGGGTCTTCTCTATTGTGTATCTTCGGTGTAACGTAATCCTTCCAAGTCTGACACTTCTCTAGCAAGACCGCAAGTCATAGCCGTGTGGATTAAAACTGTCGGCAAACATTTCCTCGCATAGAGCTGCTTACGTGCTCGACATTTTGACAAAGTTGAAACTTCGCTGCTTTTAACACTGCTTGAAGCTACTGCTGTGTTAATAGGTTTCATAATATGACAGGAGATATCTATGCCCTGCTAAAAATATTTTCCGTCTAAGGATAGTTTTTGAAGTGCTTAGAATACAATTTTGCAAGTGCTCAGATTGAATAATATGTTGTTTATTTTTTTCCAAAAATGTAATTTTTGATAACTGAAAGTATATGAACTTTTCTTTGGTCAAAGGATTTCTTAGAGTTATTTATTATAATATCCATCTTCAGAAATGCCTGCATTCACTTTGAATTGAACATTGATTCGATATTTTTCTATGAAAATACAGAGTAGTTAGTCAAAAAAGAATTTTTTTTATTTCAACGTACGATTGATCTGCAGCAGCTTAAAATATCTCGTAATGGTTTTCATAATTTTGTAGGTACTCCTATTAATTAGAGTTTAAACATCTTATGCATAATATAAAGAAATAAATATACAAAAATTGCTTAAAATTTAATATTGTTACCATTAACCAAATTGCCAAAAACAGTTTAACACTTGCTAAGCTAAAATTATCTTTATAATCTAAAAAGCTTCATCTAAATATTGATGATACAAATTTATTTAAAAAGCTTTTAAAAAAAGTTAAATAAAAGCCATAATAGCTTCGTTTTTGTCTAAAAGCAAAGCTATTACAGCTTTGTTTTCATACAAAATTCATATAGAAACAACAGATAAGATACTTTTTACCATAGTTAATATCTTCGCATAAAACTTTCGTTTTTTAGAAAAATATTTAGGAAGGATGTTAAATATATGCTGAACGGAAATCTTTTTTGTATGAAAAATTATCGATTTCTTTGCAAATTATTATTTTGAAAAAAGCTTCTGAAACTTCTTTGTCGTTAATAAAAAGAATCTCATCTTATCTTTTATGTTAAAATCAACAACTATCTGCCTTTTGTATCGTTCACACTCTTTCTTCTCGTTAATTAATTAAAAATTAAATTATCTCAACCATATAAAAGTGATAGTAATAGAAAATCGTTATTACTGGTCTATTCACGGCTAGTTTTGCGGAAACTTATCTACTTATATATAAAAATATTGAATGGCGCATAAAATTAAATGCTTATTCTCCTGAAGATTTTAAGGATGTTGTATAATTCTTTGCGGAATGTTTAATAAGTAATCCATCGAAAATGTGTCCCTATTGTGGAAATTTTTGTTTAAAAAATTATATCTGATGACTTACATGGCTTCAAAAATTGTATCGAATGTATCATTTTTCTTAAAATTAAAGATATATTTAACTGCCTTAATAAATTTTTAATTTAATTTGAAGTTGTAAGTTATTTTCAAAAGTTGGACTATATACAGGGTGTTCATTAATTATTGTCGGGGTTTCCGTACCTCATAACTTTCGAATAAAAAATATTACTCAAAAACCGATTACGTATTCGTAAATTACAACTCAAAGAATTTCATTAATGATAGTAAAAAGATTAATGAATTTGCACATGGCTGCCCTTCGTGGCTCGTAACACATCGAGACGAAATTCGATTTCCCTCCAAGTGTTCTCCAGCATTTGTGGGGTAACATTTTGGATCGCAGTAACAATTCTGCGCTTCAGTTCATCAAGGGAGGGCACAGGGGTCTTGTACACAATGTTCTGGACAAACCCCCAAACCAAATTTAGTTTCGAAAAACCACAATACACACATTGCTTTTTCTTGCACGGTCGCCATTTTTATTTATGACGTCATAATTACCCAGACTGCAAATGCGCTAAGATCGCATTGTTGCCACGTAAAATTCTTTGAGTTGTAATTTACGAATACGTAATCGGTTTTTGCGTAATATTTTTTATTCGAAAGTTATGAGGTACGGAAACCCCGACAATAATTAATGAACACCCTGTATTACCTGATAGCGTTTTTGCAATTTGTAAAAGTTATGAAATCAATAAATGATCCACTCACTCAACATTTAAACTTTTATACAGCCGACTAACATTTGCTTTCAAATATTACGTTAAACATTCAGAGATATAACATTCAGAGGTTTTAAGCCATTTATTTTTTCCTCCAAAACCATTAAACTTATTATATTTTTCCATGTCTTACGAACTCGGATATTCTAAATCTTAAAATTTTCTAAATTTAAATAAAGTTG
>BGPR01000434.1:125903-148238 GCA_013235015.1 Araneus ventricosus | reverse complement strand
TTCAACCCTCAAGTGGAACACCCAGTATCTAGTTTTCCAGTCTGTATTGTATTGTAATTCTATATTGCGTACAATTCAAATTTAAGTAGTTTCAAATTGCTTCAAGCTTCTCAGTATACAATGAATTATTTTTTTATTTCACACCCACTCCGACCTAGCCTACCCGGAAGGGTGTAACCGGAGAGGACACAAAAACCATGAAATATATACATTCTACTCCCAAAACAGGGGTGGAGAAAAATTACAAAAAATAACCATAAACAAATTATAAGCAAAAAATCCCCAATGGCAAGTAATACACAGAAACCAAGACACATACCACGAAAGAAAAAAAATAAAATATCAAATCAAAAGAAAACGTACAGGAAAAAAATTACATGGAAAAATAAAAAAAATACAAAGGCAGTGGTCAACACAATGAATAACAGAACCCAGTCGGAAACGGAGAAAACCCGTGAGAAGGAAAAAATTGGCTGCGCCACAGCCGACAACACTATTTGCAGAAGGTTAAAAACCAAATTGATTAGAAGTGAGGCTGCCTCAGCTCTGGCTCAACCGGTTGCACAAGGCCTCACAAAATCTAAAAGAATTTTCCACACGAGACAGACACTCCCTCTTTTTTTGCAGATTTTTAAACCAGGCGACGCTGTGATGAATCGCAGGTTCTTTTAGGTGCTATTCTTCAGTTAATGTGCAGTTGAATGTGTATCACCGAGTCGTCCACAAGGGCATAATGGAGAAATGAGTTTTTATGTTATTCCATTCTCTGACGTAAAATGCATTTTATAAATCTTGTTGTATGCGAACTTTTGAAGGAAAAAAATGCCGTGTAAATCAAAATGCTCGATTTGCTTTATTTCATTTGATGGAATACGATAAAAGACGATGTTAAATCTCCCTTCAAATTACAGCCATTCCCATTTAAGCCAATTTATTATCTTTCTATTAAGAATCTCTTTCTTTTCATTTCTAAAGTGCATGGAAATAATTTCTACAGTATTGAATACTTAACGTCACCGCAAATTCAGTTGACCAACTGAAAACATTTTTAAGTGCTTTTACCGCTTAAATCTATGAGTAATCTTCCTTCCGGAAGTCCATTCAGAGGAAACGGAAGCGCAAACGACTTTTCACATTAGTCTTCAAACAGAGAACTTTAACTAGAAATATTAGAAGAAACGAAATTGAATTTCTCGAAATGTACATCTTTTGATTCTATTCACTGAGAAGAATACATTCATTCATTCACATTTTCAAGCATCCTTTCAAAGAGATACAATTTATATTTTTCTGCTAATATTGATTTTAAGTTCGTCTCTTCAAAGAATTTTAAAGAATGTAAATATTACCTTTTAAAAAGAAAATGTTCAGACATTTCAATGTATTCAATTCTTTAAATAGACTGATTTATCCTTTTCATATTTATAAGAGAAATCTAAAGCGGGAAATAACAGAATTTTTATGCTTTTCTTAAAAAATCTAAATTTAAAAAATAATTGAATATTGATAATAGATATTATATTTCGTATTCAATTTATAAAATATATTTTTCTTCGACGAATATAAGTACTTTCGTGTTTTTTTTTTAAATTTAACCCACTATCTGCCAATGTCCATTTTGCCTGATTGAGATTAAATAGATTACTGTGGTTAATAGTTTAATTAGTTCTTGATTTTTAATCTTACTAAAACATTAGTCGATAAATTATTTACAGTACTGGCAATTTAGCTATCCATTATATTTCCTAAGATTGCACGAATTGATAATGATTACACAGGTCTGCAAACAAATATCTGCATAGGAATTTTTGACTATTTCTTATAGATTTTTACTCACTGAAACCGGGAAAAATATTTAAAAAATTCCATCACGTCAGGTTTTCTTGCAAAACTCATGTTTTTAGTTTAATTAAGCGTAAAATTTCTCCTTTTAACTTAAAATCTGTTATCCTATTCTTGAATCAAAAAACCATATCCAATAATGATTTTCATATATTAATTTCATGTTTCTGAAAGTGACACTCGAGAGAAATACGAATTGAAAAAGCGAAGAATTTGAGGAACGAACAAAAACAGTTACATACAGACGCACACACAAGCTTCTTCTACTTCTATTCCCACAACATTTTCTGAAATGGAAAGTAAGCAAAGGGGAAAGTATAATTTGGAACGGCTACGCGCATGCGCCGGTTGTCATGGTTACTGTCGTAGTCCGGGGAAAGGTGATTCACGCCGGAAAGTCAGTTTACATCCTGCATTTATCCCTGATTGTGCAAGTGTTTTATTTCTTATTATAACTCCAAGAAGTTATATAATTTCCCCAGACAACTTTTGTTTTATTTGTGGTGAATACACTGTTAAAAGTCAACAAAGAAACATAAGTAATTTTGTGAAGAAAGATTATTTTGCTTACTTCAAGTTGAAGCTTGGGGATCAAGACAAACCATGGGCTCCTCACAAGGTGTGTAGAAGATGTGAGGAGGATATTCGTTTGTGGTTTAAAGATAAGAAAAACGCATTTTGTTCTGGCACTCCTATTATGTGGCGTGAACAGCAAAACCCCACTACTGATTGCTATTTCTGTAAGAGGCTTTAATACTAAAAATAAAATGAACATATTTTACCCAAACCTTAGATCAGCTATTCGTCCAATACCTCATAAATAACAGTTCCACGCCCACCTTCAAGTTTGGATAGTAGCCTTGCATCTGTTCTGTTCATTGTCTACTTAAAGGTCCTAATGGAGTCAAATAACTAACCATGCCATGCAACTTCTAATTGCAAGTTGTCAGCGTCATCTTCATTTTCTTATTCCTCTTGCAAAATATGCATTTGGTTTCAACATTAAAATGATGCAACATATTTTATGTTCAGTGGTTGTTTGATGAATTAAAACACGCCGAAAAAAATGAGAATATAGCAACCATAATCATTCAGCTTACTGGATATATTTCTTCATATACCTAATATCTCAGAGTGCTTGTTTACAGATTACACAAAAATTTTGATGAAATAAAATATGAAAGCAAAATGCATTAGAATATTACCTTAGTTTTGAACAATGAAGGAGAAACACGCTATTAAATATTTATTTAAACGATGAAAACGGTTTGAATTGCGTTGCAACAATGGAAAGTACTGTAAATTATGCCAAAAAAATATTTTTAAAAGGTTATTGAAATTAGAGAAAAAATTGTACCGCAACTTAATTGATATCGTTGAAAAGGCAATTTTTTGCAATTTCAGATGGCGTAAAAATGATTTTTGTGCTGTAATATTTTCGAAAGTTATTAAGGAGAAACGCTATAATTTCACTTAATTTTTAATTAATTACAATTCTAATTAAAATTTAAAACAACAGCTTCGACGCGCACATTCCCACCAAAGAATTTTCCTGCCAAATTTCGTAGCTCTAAGTCCAGCGGTCTGTCCTGTAGAGCGCCAACACACATACAGTCATTCTCCCTTATTAGTAGTAGAGATATTTCCCTCATTACTCATAGTTTTCGTAATCTCCTTTCTTTCTACAACTCATCTTGACGATACTATAGTCTCTCGCATTCCACCTAGTTCGAAATTAAGTTTTTCTTTTTTGAATTCTTTCCTGCATTTGCTCTACTGAGTTCTTGCTACGCACGCCTCCGGCAGTTTTCGTTCTCCGCAAAACTGTCTGGCTCTGTACCCGGACAGTTTTTCAGAGAACCGGCCCTAACCAACAGACTTATTTCCTAACTTCTTTCACAATACTTTGTTACCAACGTACAGATTTTTTTTTAAATAAAATGATATGCTGCAGTGCCTTTCTTTAATTTTGTTCTGTAAAAACTCATTTAGAAAAGTTTTTAAAACTGTGAAAAATATAAAATTCAAAATTTTCAATATCTTTGTTCCCCTGTTTCATTAAAAAGTCAAAAGAGTAATTATATATCATTTTTCATTGTTTGAAGGTTTATAATAATAATATATGATAAGAATGGAATTGGGAAATGTTTTTATTTCAGGAAATTGTAAACCTCTAAAAATGAATCAGAACTAAAATATGGCATCGTCTAAATCTGTATTCAGATAAAATATAAAATTATGGATTATTATTTTTCTATACACGATTACTTGCTTACAAGATGTTAATAAAAAATTCCATTGTAGAAAATAAATATATTGATTGATGAATAAATGCATGAAACACATTGAGTAACTAACTCTTTCCTAGACATATAATGCCATAAGCAATCCCATAAATTTAAAAAAATCAAATATTCTCAATCTATGAAAATATTTCCTGCGAGATTTACTGCAAAATTTAAGGGCTCATAAGAATGTAAACAAATCAGAACTGTCTGGCACTGAATATTTCCTCACGTTTCTTTGAATTTCGCCATATTTATTAGTTTATCATGGTTTATGTCTAGAGGCAAAAAAGTCCCAAAAAATGCATGCCTAATGCTTTGTTTCCAGTCTCGTTCTTTCCCATAACTGCGGGCATTTCACCAAAATTCAGGAACACTCTAGCTATATTTGCATGTCTAATGTTACTCATTTCATAAAATATTGAAACAACCCATAATAAATAAATATTGTGCTCACATTTCTTTAACGTGATTATTTATGATATAATACATTGCAGGTCAGTAATCCATATGAGTGAAAATTGTAAATTTTGTGGAAATTTAGCAATGAAAAGCATATAATATTTTATAATCTATTATTAAATTTATTAAATTAAAATCTTATTGTCTTAATTTTAGAGTTCAGAATTAAAATTTGAGTGAAGTTATTAGAAAAATAGTATATTATAATTATTAAGGGAGAGTTGTCGAACTTGGACCATCACCAAGATTAGACCGCTATCGAAACTTCTATTCTCTTAAATATTTCTGTATAAAATGAGCACCATGCAAATGTGGCTTAGGAAATCATTTTTAGAGAAAGCCCTACGTGAATGCAGTTACAGAACAAATGTCTATATTTAGATTACATCAGTTAAATATTTTAAAAAAAGACTAATAGTCCTTACGCCGCTTTTAAAGTAAGTAGCAATACAGGGTTCCTTTACATCCCACTTAACTTCTAAACGGTGACAGCTTCGGCCATAAAGTTGGTGTCTAGGTATAGTAAAAAGGCTATGCGCTACTCGATGAGACAACTTACAACGCCATCTATCAGCAAATTTTGGAATTAGCGGTCCTATCTGGTAAACGGTGAAAGATACGAGAAAAAAATCAATTAGAAAGTTGTAAAGCACTCTCGATTTAGTACGAAAAGATACCTTGCGCACATTAATACTCAACACCAAATGCAAAAAATGAACATTTGTTTGACCACGATTTCGGAAATTGGCATGTCATAAAGAGTAGAAGAAAGAAACTTAGACACGTCCTTGTCTTCTTGATCATTTATTTATATTGCTTAAAATGCTCTCCGTTAGCCACTATACACATTTGAACTCTAGAATGGATTTCTCGCTTCGATCGCGTTTCACGACGCCATAGTGTTGAAAATCATAATCAAACAAATGTTCATTTTTTGCATTTGGTGTTGAGTATTAATGTGCGCAAGGTATCTTTTCGTACTAAATCGAGAGTGCTTTACAACTTTCTAATAGACTCTTTTCTCGTATCTTTCACCGTTTACCAGATAGGACCGCTAATTCCAAAATTTGACGATAGATGGCGTTGTAAGTTGTCTCATAGAGTAGCGCATAGTCTTTTTAGTATACCTAGACACCAACTTTATGGCCTAAACTGTCACCGTTTAGAAGTTAAGGGGGGGGTGTAACGGATATAAGTGGGAACCCTGTATATATTTTATATTCTCAGAGAAGAAACTTACTTGGCTAAAATTTACTAAGATAATTTTATTAACATAGTTTAAAGAAAAGATTAAGTGAATTTTTGTTGTTGCTGTTGTCCAAAAGATTCTCAGACTGTACCACAAACAGTTGCTTGAATTCGACTGGTAAATCAAGGAGACTATTTTCTCGAACTCGAGGAATAACAGCCCAGAAAGCAGTTACAATAACTAGTAGAACCAGTAAATTGGAAGTGGAACAAGACATAGCAAAAAAACACAATAAAGGGACATTAAAGACATCTAGTGTGTAACAAAACTAAGGCTCCATGGCTTTAGTGCCATATGTGAAGAAACAAAGGAAAAAGAAAAAATAATACAGTGCATAAAATGTCATTCTTAGGTTCATACATTGTGTACCGGTGTTAATTTCAGAATCAAAAAATACTTTTGCTTTAATTGTTCTTAAAAAAATTGGTGATCCACTCTGAGAAATTAATTTATTAATTGGACAGATGACGCAATTTTAATAAGATCTTTTTCATACCTTAAAATGCATTTCTTAATAGGTTAAATATATTATTTTGAAGATAAATAAACTACAAAAAATTTTACTAACTTTTTTTTGCTAAAACTACTTCTCTATCCCTGCCCATCGAAAAATGTTTTGATGGTCCAAATTCCGCAACTTTCCCCTAATTGTGTTCACTACGGTAATTCTTCTATCTTCCTAGGTGATGATTCCGATGACGATGGCAGCTCCACTATTGCCGGAGTTGCACCTTTAATCATCTTCCTCTCCGTGCTGTTGCTATCGTTAACATAGCCGCATCCAGTAAGTTCTGTGCTGGCTTTTTTGTCAGTTGATGGGAAATTGTTTGATTTAAACATTTATTTTTAAATTATGTATGAGTAAAATAGTTGCTTTTATTAAGGATCAAGAAAAATAATTATAGTTCTCTTTTAGAAATGTTGAAAGAAAGTGAAAATGTTTTATATATGCATTAAGAAAATACGTATCAATATTTAAGAGTGATTTCTCCCCTATAAATTAGCCTTTTTTGTGATAAAGTTGTTTGTAACTTGAAAACTAGGCTCTTTTTTTCAATTATATTTTATTATGTATTTTCAGAACTTCATTTTACTATCTAGATAGAGACGAAGATCTAGATAGATTTTATTATCTAGATAGTTTAATCTTCTTTTTTTGTGGATCATTGAGTACTAGATAAATTTAAAGCAAAAAATATGTTTTAACAAATCATGTTTTTAACATGATTAAAAAGCACATTCATGCGTATTTTCATAAAAAAAAAGTATTTGGTTTTTCAGTCATTTATAATTCTCTTTTAGGATTTTTAAATTATTTTTAATAATTTATAATGTCTTTCTCAACTTCATGGAATCAAAGAAATTTGGAGATTACTATTTTTAAAAGTTAAAAACTATTCAGAATTTCTCAAACAGTTCTGTTCGAAAAGTGAGGGAAGGTAACAGTAAATTTGCATTTATTTCATATGAAAATCAGTTTGTCGATAGTTAATACAAAATTTTTACTTTTCTTATTTAAACAGAATGTCATAAAAATTCCATCAAGATTCACCATCATAAACACTCATCTGTATCCCTTACTACTGGAATTACAGCTGGAATTTCAATTTAGCCAGATATTTTATTTGACATGCATGCAACTAGGTTCAATTATGAACTATGTTTACTGCAACTACGTTGAACTATGCAACTATATTGAAATTACGTTCTCTTTGGTACACATTACTATAATACAACTATATTTTATTTTGAATAGTTAAGAGGAACATTTACAATTATACATTTTAAATTAAAATGATACGTCACCTATCAAATCTCTAAAATTTTTAATTATCAGCGAATTTCAAATGAAATATTTCCATCGACTCTTAATGCTTTTCAGTATAAATTGACAACAGAAACGGACCATGGAGGTCTTGTGCAAGAATCCTAGCTTCATAATCGAAAGATCTATGTTGAGAGATGAAAGATCTATGATCAGAGCTCAAAACCGCGGTAACCTGTTCGCAAAGTATCGGCTTCTAAACTTTTGAGACTTATTCCAGCTTCATAATGGAAAGATCTAGAACACGAGCTCACAACCGCGATGGCCTGATTGCAGAGTCTCGGCTTCCATGCTATTGAGACTCTATTCCACCAGAGATTGTAAAGGGGCCAGGTGCATCTTGGATTCCTCGAGGTCAAATATCTCCCTATTGATGTAGTGTGGACGTTTGGAGAGGAGGATGCTGGCTCAAGTGCAGCACTCGACATCAGACAAAAGTTCAAAATAACGAGGTCGGTTCGAAAATCGTTCTGGTTTAGCTTCAAAATGGGTCTTTAATCAAATTAAACTAATAGCTGTAGACTAGGAACTTCAAAGACACTAATTTCCCTCTTTGGTGTAGAATGAAAATCTGGAGATTTTTGATAAATAGTGTAATAAACGTTCGTCAAACCGCAGCTCTAGTGTTATTTCGAAACGTAGCTCTTCGTCGAAAACAAATCTATAAGTAGTAGAATCCCTTTTACCTTTTCTGTGCGTGTGTGTGTGTGCTACTCTTTCTTTCTCAGGTCTATAGGAAGGACTTGAATAGTATTTCAGAGAATTTCAGAGAAATTTTTAGCTTGGGAAATATTCATTAATGCCAAAAGCGGCTCTTAAATTTAGTCAGATGAAAAAACTTTCCTTTATTTATGAAAGACGCTACTTGAAATACAATTGGTTTGAAATCTCCCTCATTCAGTTTTTCTTTCTTCAGAGCTACCGAATAGTTTTATAAGTTCTTAGAGTGGATTATGAAAGAGATTAGGGACAAAAAAGTAATCTGAACTGAAATGGAGTTTTCTTATAAAGTTTCAGAGTTAATACAGCGAAGAATTCCAATACTTTTGTCGAATGATCTGCAGTATTGTTTGAACCTTTTGGGAAAGTTTGCTTTGAAGGATTTATCAAAAAAGTGAAATTTATACTAGGATGTGTTCTAAAGCAGAACAATGATGAAAGCAATTTGTGACTAACGTTTCATAAAAAAAGTATTAAAACATAAAAAAATATATTACTGCTTAGGAGACACTAGACATTAAAAAAACATATCATCAGTTTTAAAAAACAATGATAACATAAAAAAGACATTATTATTTGATTTTTTTCAGTCCGGAATTTAAAATTTTTGCAGATAGCCTTTCATTGTTAATTCTGATTTTTATTTTCTGCATAATAATGGGTCTTTGTTCCCATGAAGCAAACACGTGGTGATTTCGAATAAAATGTTCTTCAGTCATGGCTTCAAAAGCGAATCTCACAGAGAAAACAATTTAAATTACATTTCGCTGTTGAAAAAAGTTATTTTTAATTTGTTTGTCACAGAGAAAACGAAAAAAAATGCTTGTTATCTTACAGAATCTTATTTACAACCACAGTAAAAACGAAATTGTTTGGATTCTTCAATTTCCAACGAGAAGAAATCTTTTTCTATGTTCTTTGTTAAGAAAATACTATTTTTAGATCATAAAAATATTTTTAGAATTTTAGAAACTATATTCAGTAAAACAACAAAAACATATATAATCTTTCTCAGAATCATTATATTTGAAAGAAAATTCGACGAATCATGTATATTTAGTGTAACTTTCAACCAAAATTAAAAATTTGAATACGTTTATAAATTAATTCTACAAAATGGAAACCCATGTCAGAAAGTGTAAACATCAGAAGAAAATGTCAGTATGTTAATAAATTTTATACAAAAATAGATAATGTTTTAAAACTTTTCATTATAAGATAAATTATCAACAGTGAAAATAGTGAACTCAAGGAGATTTAAAACAAGTTGCTTTTATTGAACGGCTGATTTATTGTCAATAAAAAACGTTTGTATATTAATGAATTTTATATTAAAATAAATACTTTATCAACTGTGATCTCAAGAAGACTTAAAACAAGTTATTTTTATTAAATAGTTGGTATGAAGTTATTTAACTTCTGACCTCTTTGAATCGTTACTTTTTCAACAGTCAAATAAAATATGTCAAAATTTGATGGATTGAATCAAAATGATTGATTGAAATTAATTGAAGCCAAAAGCGTCATTCGAAACCGATTCATATTTGACTCTGGAACTTTACTATGTAGAATTCCTTATAATTATTAATTGATACTCATTACATTTCTCTTTTTTTTTCAGAAAAGTCAAGTGGGCCAGCGGTCTCTTGAAGTGCCACACTATTTTGTATGACAAACAAATCTATTTTTGCCAGAGAAACGGCCAATCGCTTTAAAAAACTGATTTAGTCCGATAATCAGGCGCCATAAAATGCCGTGCATTTTATGATTGAAAAATTAGGAGTGCCGCTACCGTTTGGAGTTTTTCTCTGTGTGATGTACATCCCCTCCAAAACTGCTTCTCAAGCAACTCGGTTCTTTCATCTGTTGATTATCATAATGAATCATGCAAGACATTAACAGAAATTAATCAGACGATTTGGTGCAACGAGTCTATATTTTTTTTCAAATTTGTTTCTTCATTTTTAATACCTGCATAGTGCATTACACGCCTGCTTCTCTAAATATATTAACCCTTTCGACCCGACTTTTGCATTACTAAAATTTAACTATGAAAAGTAGTTTAATTTAATGCTGACATACTAAAAGAAGTATACTATGACTTTAAAGTTTTTCACATTTCTCGTTTCCTGGAAATCTCCTGTGGCAATGTGTCCCAATCGTATAGTCGACTGGGACTAGTCCAGAAAAACTCTCTTTCCTGCCATAAGATTAGCATTCCAGGGAAACAACCTTACAGCTTCGCAACAATAATCTTGTTGCGAAGAAAACAAAAACGCAAGTCCTCCATTTGCAATCCGAGAGTGTTTCCAAGTTTCCTTAATCATAATTTTATTCCCCAATTCCTTAAGAACACTGAAAACATAAAAAATCATGTAAAAGTGAGGAAGTCTAATCTCCGGGAAGTTTATGCCCATTAAGGCCGAAAGGGTTAACATAACTCCACAAATCATGATTTTTTTCAAAAAAATTTGCTCCTCCATTTGATACACAAATCAAAGAAATTTTAAGGAGAGAAATATCGGTGGTTAGAATTAAACCAAACCTATGCCGAGCATTGTAGAGAAAGTCTATTAATCATTAAAGCGCCTAATCTCTTTAGCTGCATTTCAGAAAGTAGGAAAAAAGATCATGCTACGGAGTTCCAAGGAAAAATGAAAGATGAAGATAGGCGAGTAGATCTCTTAATAGATACATAATTCATTTGCCATCATTTAATAATTCAATTATAATCCTTATGTATATCAATCAAAAATAGTAAGAATAGAACACAAATTCAAAATGGAGGAACCCGGATATGCACTTTCTCAAGGGTCACGCACAGCAAGAATTTATTATCTCCATTATTATTTGGATGGCTGCTACATTTTGGCTTCATATTGAGTGGTTTTCTACTTGAATTTATTTTAATTTTTTGATAATTTTTCGTATTTTGTACAAATAGTAAGGGATATAGGAGAGTAATAGATGTTAAAAATCGTCATAATGCATAATTGGCAAAATAAAGTTTAGTTCTAATGGTAATGAATAAGTCATTTCTGCCAGATGTTTCTTTTCTTCTAAATTTTCCTCTTTTTTTAGCTCATTCGTCTCCTGGTATTCTGGAATGCACATCACTGAGATTTGGCGTTCTTAAAGACCACTGGGTTTTTTTTCTCTGCAATGGTCTGAATAGGAATAACTTAATTCTTACCATCATATAATCACATACCCTTAGGTATTAAACTGAAAAGAAATTTCATGTTTTCAGTTTCAATAACAATACCATGACGATGAATATGCACTTTATATTCATAGACCTTTTGGAGAACTTTAAATAAATGCTTGATGCGAATTTTCCAAATTAAAAATGTTCCTTTGAATACAATCTTAAAATTCAACAGTTCCGCATTTATTTGTTTAACGAATAAACGCTGTTAAGGGAAAAAATACCAAATACTAAGAAAGGCTTACAATTCAAATTTTGCATTAAATGTCATCGTAAGAAAAAAAGTGGATGTCAAGTGTCAACGTTGTGCATTGTGGAGCAAAAGTTCTTTTCGACACAGTTAAAAAAAGCATTTTTGTTTTCTTTGGGGAATTGAATTTCATAACAAGGGTAAAAACATCCCCAGATCTAAATGCACCAAGTTAGAAAAAAATGTTATAAAAAGAGTTCTTTCTTGAAAACGACTTTTTTAATGCTAGAAGCTTATTTATAAGCAAACTACGTAAAAGTAAGAATTTTTTTAGAATAACAAACATTTGATTCCCTGTTTACAAAAAACACGCGTTATTAAAATTTCTTCACAATTTTTTTTCCAAATGAAAAAATACTTCCCAGAATTCTGCGCAAAATATCTCTGTATTCATTTTTTAACAAGATCTTCTTTTTATATAGTCATTATCGATTAATTAGATTTATATATTTGCCATCAATCATAATATGCACTTCGTCTTTTTAAAAGTCTTGCAAAATGCATTTGATATTCATATCATTGAAACTTTTGAAATGCTTAGTTCGTCTATAACAGTTATTAAAGAATATCACTTTTGTATTTAAAACTGAGAAACAAAGTCATGTTTTTCATTTAATGTCACTGAAGAAACAAGCAATCTTTTTATACCAGCTTCTAATCATTTTGTCAAATATTTTAGATGTTTTTTTTTCCTTTTTTATTTCATAGACAAGACTTCTATTTGCTTTTTTTTTCACAATTATTCTCTGAGATGAAACTGAAAAGAAATTTAAAACTGCATATTGTTAGTTGTTAAGTTTTAAAGATTTAAATGCCATGTTAATATTGAACTTTTGATTCTAAAATAAAAATATCTTACTACATTTTTGTTATTTGTGTATTTTTAGTGAACGCGCTTCATATTTGTAATGATATGACACAAATACTGTATTCATGTGTAAATAAAGTTGAATGTACAAACTAACGAAGAGAATTGTCTACTTTTTTATAAGGTGGGGAGCTGTTTCGGATAACGATTTTTTCGGTTAAACTATGAACATCTATTACAATTTTGAATCTAATTACATTATGTTTTAGCAAACCAATTGTTAAGGTTGCTACTTTGAATCGATGCTGTGGTCAATAGGCTAACTTGGTTATCCTTATGTCTATAGCACTAGGGCAATAATTTACTTTGAGTTACCGCGACAAAGAGCAACTACTGCATCTCATCAGGCAAGGTAACTTGAAAGGTACAAACCACCGTTGACAGGTACGCATGTATATACTGGCTCGTGCAGGTGTGAGGAAACATCACGCAACACTGAAGAAGCTAGCTCATGGTAACAATTATAACTTTAATAAACTTAACAAGAAAAACGTAAAAGTAAAGTAAATGAAAATTGAATTAACATGTCGACAGCAGGAACATAAATCATGGCAAGAGCAAACAGAGAGAGACGGCAGATGATGCTTGAGCCGTTATAGTACTCAGCTCTCCACTGCGCATGAGCAAGGTAGACAGCGCACGCAGGACGAAGCTGTTGCCACAATGCAATTCTAAAAATGTTTTGCTTGTAAAACGTAATCAAAACTCTCTTTGTAGGTTACGCTTATGCTCTTCATTAAAATTAACCCTCAGTCGGGCGCACTACGCCTGACAAGCACGGGTAAACATTATCGTAACTAATTTTGATAATACCCATTAATTTTAATTTTATAATTCTAAAATTAATCATTGACCTTCTTGAGAAGGCTTAAAAGAAAAAAGTGGGGGTATCGTTGCAAAAAATGTTTCGCCTTCGCGATTATTTCGTTTCAGTACAGTACATGTTTTTTGGATTTGCAATTTCAGAGACATTTCGAATAACCCGAGTTCGATTAACCCTGGTTTTACCGTACTGTAATAGCTGCATATTGATTCTGTAAACAAGGCAAGGCCATTCTTAGGGAGGGGAGAGAACCCGACAGCACTCTTCACTCAATAATCTCGCATACTTCTACAAAAAGGTATCACCTGTAAAGATGTAACCTATGGTCAAAAAAGTTATTCCCTGAGTGATAGTCAACCAAACGTTTTCGATTGACATCAATAACAGTCCTTCAAAAACAGGTTTTTTCAGAACTTTTCTACTGAAGTTTTTGTTTTCGTAATCAAGTTTCCTGACGATTCCTTATGAGTATATTATCCGAAAAAGAAATAATTTTTACTCCATCTAAAGTGCTGACTCTTACATCTTCTGGTTGCATTTTTTTCTCATTTCCACAATTATTTAGAAATTTATTTTCAATTATAACAATTCGAGCGCAAATAAATATATTGTTTTTCTACTAGGCTATACAATTTTTTCCGTTCAAATTATCTAAACTTTTCCTCTTTTGCCTTGCACGAAACTAAAACTGAGGTATCTATCAATATAAATAGTTTTCCGCATAATTTTTTTAAACTAAATTTGTATGGAATTTATTATCCGGAGATTAATTTATGCCCTCCCTGAATAAAAAAAATTAAGATATTTAATTCTGTTATATATATATTTATCTTTAAAACAAAATCGCAATCTGTTAGGAACGTTCTGTGCCGTTAATATGATAAAAATAAATTTTATTTTATTTTCTATAAATGGAAAATATTTTAATAAATCCTAACTTTTAGTGAACTGTATTTGAAATTAAGAGCACCTGGATACAAGACGGGGGAAAGTTTTGAGAAGTAGATATGTTACTGTGAAAGACCGAAATTTGGAGAATGTCGACTTTCACCGGTGAATGTCAACATTCGCATAGTCGTGTCACCGGTGAATGTCAACATTCACATAGTCATATCACCGGTGAATGTCAACTTTCACCGGTGAAAGTTGACATTCTCCAATTTCGGTCTTTCACAGTAACAGATGTTACTGTGAGATATATACAGAAGTAGATATATGTAGAAGTAGATACTAGCTTAATTTCACATAATAAAAGGATCATGAGTTCTAAACCCAATATCACGTTAGATCGGTATTGCATGACCAGTTCATGCATTTTAGATATGTAATTTTACAATTGTCAGTGCCCTGATATGGTATGAAAGTCCGAAAAGGGGACCGATGACTTAGGTATCATCATCGTCTGATCACGGTTGAAAATAGCAAGATCGCTCCCTATTAATCTACATATGGTTTCAACTAAATGTCTTAAAAAATCAAATGATGTGAGGAATCAAAAATAATGAAAGTGATTAAACTTTGGAGTGTTAATTTTCGAAACTTTATATATGTAGAACTGCATGAGATTCCTTTAGTCAAATAGTACACATAAAATAAATTTACAAAAATATTTTTTTAAGAACACACATTTGCGTACTAAAAGATAGAATTTTTTTTATTTTAATTATTTTCGACTTTTCAATCTTTAATTTATAATTCATTATTATAAATATTATGTGAAATCCAATGTTTCTCAAATTCAATACCAGGTGGCACCAACTGTAAGGGTCAATATCCGGTAAAACTGTAGTCTCCTGTGCGGTCTCATTTTCCGCCATTTTTTCTTGGCGCAACTCCGAGTGGCGTCGCCAACTTTTGTTTCGGTTGCGCAGCGGTCTTTTTATTGGTCTCTTGCGCACGCGATGCCTGCGGCATCTGAAATGGGTACCGGGCAATTTTATTTTAACTTGAAAAAACATCAGCGACTTCGCTTTCAGCAAAGTGGGAACCTAGTAGCTACGCTTGTTCGTTGAATGTTAGGAATCTACTTTTTTTAAATTCCAAAATGAGTTTTCACCTTAAAACGTAAAACGTTCCTTCGTCAAAAAGTCAAGAGGAGTGTAGATTTTGAAGCCATGGATATAAAATATATATTTGGATATAAAATATAAACTTGAAAAAGATTACAAGAAACAAATCTAAACAGGTTCCTTCCTCCAAACGTCAACACGAGCGAAGAGGCCATCAGTCCAGAAAATTCCGTTGGGAAATGATCATAATTTTCGATAGTCAAAGCAAATTCGACCCATAAATTCGAAGAGAGCAAAGAGGAGACCAATTAAAACAAGGAATAATAAGCAGCGATGCGTAAGAGACCAATAAAAAGATCTCTGCGCACCCAAAACAAATCAGCGCCACAGTCGAGGAGTGCATCGCTTGGCGATTAACAGTTGGCGAAAAGAAGTAACAGGAAGCAAAACCGCACCGGACTCTACAGTTTAACCCAATATCCAATTAAATAATGGATTAATTTATAACCAAATTCTGAAAATCTGAATGTAATATATTGTCATCGAAAAATCATAAGTGTACAAAATTTCAAAACTCTAGCAATTGGGAGGAGTTGAATGAAAAATCGGTTACAAAATTCCATCTCTACAATCGTGCAACACATCAAGTTAAATAAAAGTAATAAATTTTCTGAAAGTAAAAATCCTTGTAGCTGAGTATTACAAAGATCGAGAATGCATGCATTGACTAAAGTCTTACTTACATTCATCTTCCACAAATATAAAGATTGACAATCAATGTGAAAATATTAATTAAAATTATGCAAACGATTGCTGACACAACCTACATGTCAGGCACTAGGGATTTCAAATAAATATAAAAGAACAGACATTTACATTAAGTAAGTTCATGACAGTATTTCTCTTAAAGCATTAATATGCTATTTTTATTTCAAACCTCGTTAATTACTGACTTATTTATTTGATGAGCAAGCACGCAATTAAATATATCATGAATAAAGCATTAATCCCTTTTAAAACAGCCTGTTAAATGTATGAAAACTCTTTATGGTGCCCCAATTACCTTAATTAATTAATTTTGATTGTGGAAGCAAATGGCTTTTAACGAACAGCAATTTGAATGTTTCTTTTGAAGAAAACCTGCTGTTTTGTAAATAATTTTGATATAACAGTAAAACCTGTACTAAACGGAATCTAAAGGGACTAGGAAAATTTTCCGTTTCAGACAGGGCTAAATAGTATATGAGGATTTCCGATGGGACTAAATATTTTTTCCGTTTCTTACAGAATCCGTTTTATACGGGTTTTACTGTATTTATGAAATAGCAAGCTTTTCCCAAGCTTGAAACAATTTAAAAGCTTTGAGATAATTCTAAGCTTTTAACTCGATTAACATTCTTCCAAAATATATTTGAAGATAAACGAGACTAACTAGAGATGTGAGTGAGTGCACGTGAACTTAAAATATAATATCCTTTTGAAGTGTCATTATAGAACTGCAATTTATCAATGTATCTGTGAATCACAAAACTGATGACCATTTATGCATACAACAATGTGCTTTGAAAAAGCTGTTGAGAAAATTAAGCATCGCGATAGAAAACAAAAACACTACCTTTTTTCACAAAATAAAAATGGTGATAAAATTTATTTAAGTTTAAGCCTAAAGAAGAACACACGTGAACTATATACAGATAAAATATCTACATCAAATTCGGTCTCGTGTTGTCATAAACATTTCGTCCTGCTTTCGCCATTTTTTACGCTTCTTACGTTCTGCTTTTTATCATATGACGTTAAAAATGCTACTCCCAAGTCCGAAAGGCTTTGGTGTTCATTTTAAGAGCAAAATGTACGTGAATTTTATAAATTCAAATCTGCATGGAACTCAATTCGGTATGCATACGGTGGGAATTGATGCATACCGAATATGAAAACATTTTCTAAAATTTGGTATTCCAAAAATATAAAAGAAAGGAAATGGTAGCAAATTTTGCTTAAAAACAATCAACTAGAAAAATTAGGATAAATTAAAAAAATAAAAAATTTTAACTTAAACTTTAAACAAAAACAACAACAAAAATTTTTGAACAATAAAATTTAGATAATAAAATTTAAACAATGTTTAAGTCGCGCGCAATTGCAGCTTCAAACAAAAAACAAAGAACAATGGAAATCAATATCATTCAAAGAAAGCAAAAAACAAACATAAGTTCAAGGGAAATCGGAAGAAAACAAGGAATCCATTCTATTCCATTTTTTCAAGGGCTAAGGACTATATTCGAAATGGATTTTTAAAAATAGCAAATTCTGCCTGTTTTAAGTATAGCAATAATGCCTGAGATTGTATATGTTTCAGTCAATGCGATTAATCGTTCATTATCAACAATAGCAGGCTATTATTCATACTAATCGAACTTTTTAATCTAACCGTGACATATGTATACTTACGGCTTTCATTTTTATGGACGAGTTTTCTGTTTTGTTTAGTTGCATTAAAACGTTGACTATTTCCATGGCTTTTGTACTTCCACTTTGAAGGTTCCATTGACTTAACATTACACCGGAATTGCGTAGTCAACGCACTTTAATGTAAATAAACAAAACAGAAAACTCAACCATAATCAACCATGGCGAAGGATTAAACTGTAGATAATTTTGAAAATTCTTGTATTTTTTTAAACCTCTATTTCTTGCACAAAATGAACAGAAATTAATCAGAAAATTATACTATACTAGCCGCTCTCGCCGCCCTCCAGGTGGGTTCGCGGCCAGTACCTACTTTGCTCAGCACTGCATCTGTCACCTGGCTGCTTCGAGGCTCTCAGCCACTACTTTTTCAGTTTTAAATACTGCATGAAGATCAGTGGAACAGACCATAAAACAACAGTAGATTTCATATTCTTTGTAGACAACAGATTCCGTTAAAATTGTAAAATCTTTCAATAAACCTCATCTAGTTGTAATGCTTTGTACAACTTTTTCAGAAATTTCGGTAAAAGAAATTTCGGAAAGACTTTTTCTGAAAAAGTCTTCAAATCCATAAATGAAGAATGATATCGCCCTCAATAGACAGTTTCCATCAGCTAGGTATTTTACAATATTTTTGACACTCCATTTTGATGGAACTGTTGGGATCTATATATTTAAAATAAAATACTAAAAATTTCAGACTGTTCGCCAACCCAAACGACGGATTTCGATAATTTTAATTTCATATGAAAGCTTATGGCGTCCAGATATGTCATCAAGGGTCGCCTGTCCCCCACCCCACCCCACCCCCATTTTTGGACGAATTTGAAAAAAACATTTCGCTACCATGCATTCTCTATATGTTTTTTCGATTTCGTTCGAAAATGGGGGGTGGGGGGACAGGCGACCCTTGATGACATATCTGGACGTCATAAGCTTTCATATGAAATTAAAATTATCGAAATCCGACGAGTGGTTAGGGATGGCGAACTGTCTGAATGTGTTACCATATTATATTAAATATATAAATACAGAATACTCACTAAAGTCCTTTACAGACACACGCTCCTTAACTTCAGAAGGAAGACAACTATAATCATAAAAGTGCTGTCTATGTATAGTAAAGCGGCTATGCAGTACACCATGAGACCTCTTACAGCACCACCTGACAGTAAACTGCAGAAATAGCGTTCCTTTCTCGAAATCGGTACGATCTAGGGGAAAAAATCAATTTCAAAGTTGTATAGCATCATCGATTTAGTACAAAAAGATACTTTGTAGAAGTTAATGCTAAGAACAGAGCTTTTAAAATGCACATCTGTCTGTTTGCGATTCCCAACAAAGTTACGTGAAGAAACGTGTTAGAAAGAGAAGAGAAACAACTGGTTATCACAATATAGCTTTATTTTCGATGTTAAAACTGCTCTTTGTGAGCTAAAATACTTATTTGAATTTCCTGTTCCACAATTTTAAGCACATTAGATGTCACGGTGGTACAAACATCAGTGATGTTGTCGAATGCCCTACAATGTTGGCGGAGAGGTCAAATACACCTGCTGTTTGAGGTATCCCCTGAGGAAAAAAGTCTTTCGGGGTCATTTCTGTCCGAAATATAACATTTTCTAATTTTGTCCCCGTTTCATGACGTCACATTTTTCGAAATCGCGAACAAACAAATGTGTGTTTTAAGTGTTCTGTTCTTAGTGTTAATGTCCAAACGTGTCTTCTTGCACTTAATCGATGATGCTCCACAACTTTGTAATTATATTTTCCCTATTACGTTCTGTTTTCGAGATGGGAACACTAACTCCACAGCTTACCGGCAGGTGGCACTATAATGGTTACATCACGTAACGCATAGCGACTTTATTATACCTAGACACCACATTTATGACTATAGCTGCAGTGGTTCTGAAATAAAGGAGAGTACAAAGGACTTTAGTGGGCACCCTGTATAATAAATATTATAAAATAAAATTCAAAATCTGAGAAGAGCCTGTTGTTTTCGTCACGCCAAGGTCATTGAGTGACTCGTTTTCCTTTTAACGCTTTCCACTCGCTCTTCTGAAAACGCCAGACTACTGGAAGGGCTGTATTGGCGAAGTGCCGGATTATAGAGGTTCAGTTCAGTTATATTAACGTCCCGTTTTGAAGCAACACGAGGGCTATTTTGGGACGGACCTCGTAATTTTGAACCTCGGTCAGGTGACGAGGACGACACCTGAGCTGGCACCCCCCTCTCCAAACTTCCGTTTTGTTTTTACACTATGGGGTTTCAATACTTGACCTTTTTATATATCTGATTTTTACTGCTTTTTCTGTGTTTATTTGTTTGTTTCTTTTTCAATACTTATCTATTTTTATATATTTTTACTGTTCCTTGTTTGCCCGAGCAGTAAATCAAGCTATTTTCTCCCCAACCATGTTTACACTCCCAGCTCTCTTGTATTTAAAATTACTGCCCCTGTTCGGGCAATGCCTGTATCATTTTTTATTGTACCCAATAAATCCCGTCCTCCACATGCTGGTGGAGGTCTCCCCACTGGTCCTCTACCGGCCTTACACCCTTTTTGGGTAGGCCGGGCCAGTGTGGGTATTTTTTACGCCACACCAACGGGAGGGCGTTTGGCCACTACGTATGATTTAACGTGCCACAGGCCCAATACACGGCGGATCTTCAGTGGAATCGGGTTTCGAGCCTGGAACCCTCCGGCCCCAAAGCCGAGACCTTACCACTAGGCCACCGCGGCCTCCCCTGATTATAGAGGAGACCACTATATTTTACTGTTTTGCATTCTCATCAGTCGCTTCTTTTTTGCTATTTGTGGATCATCAATTCTATCAACTCTGACGGTATATTTTTGTTTCGCATTTTATTTAAGACAGTTGCTAGGTGGGTAATTGTTTTGTACACCCTTCACTACAGTAGCATGTAGTTCTTGGTTTTCGAAAGTCGCTTTTAATGAAACGCACCGTACCATCATGCTCTATTTTTACTGCAGAAATCACCGCCATTCTGCGTGCGCTTTCTCAAATTTCTAGTGGTCCACCTGATAATTACATCATTTATTCAGATTCATTAAGTGCCCTAGAATCCATGACTTCACTCAATCGGTTCAGTCACCCAGTGACATTCAACATTCTTAAATTGCACGATCGTCTTGCTACTAAAGGTTTCACTATTCTCTTCTGCTGGATTCCCTCTCACGTCGGTATATCTCTGCAATGAACTAGCTGACAATCTTGCAAGGTCTGCCACCAACAGTTTAAACTCTCCTGCCCCTGTCAACGATGTCAAAAAATATGTTAAATCCATCCTCCACTCAAAATGGCAAGCTCAATGGGATCTTAAAAACACAAATACACTTCAATCAATCAAACGTCTAATCGATTGTTGGCCTAGTTTACCTATCAGGAAGCTCGACACAGTTCTTACCAGATTAAGAATCGGACACACTCGATTCACGGATAGGCATCTGTTATTGGGGGAACCCGCACCTCTTTGTACAGCATGCCAATGCCAAATGACTGTTCTCCACATTCTTATTGAATGTCAGCAATTTAGTCTTCAACGCATCCGCTGTTTCCACTCATCCTGTATCACTCTTAGAGACATCCTTCACAAAGATCCTCATCCAGAACTTTTTACTTTTTTAAAAATGATTGGTTTTTACTCTTTCGTCTGATTTTTCCCCCATGTTTTAAGTTCATTTTTTCCTTGTTGCAAGTTTTTTTGTAGACTTTATAAACTGACACATCATAATTTATGCCAGACTCCTTTTAATTGAACTCGTTTACTAAGATTTTATTGAAGACCATATGTTTGGCGCAGCATAATCAAAAATGGTTTTTGCGCCAGTAAACTCCACCAAACCAAACCGTGCCTGAAAGGGTTAATGAATCTGTCCAATAGATTACTTCTGTTGTGTGTGTATGGTTTTCGTTATCCGAAGACTTGTTCATTGTCAGGATGTAAAAATCCGTAAACTCCACCAAACCAAACCGTACCTGAAAGGGTTAACGAATCTGTCCAATAGATTACTTCTGTTGTGTGTGTATGGTTTTCGTTATCCGAAGACTTGTTCATTGTCTGGATGTAAAAATCTTTCGCGAAAGTATTTTTTATCAAATTTGTCTCCAGTCCGACTTTAACCGATTATCTCCAATATAAGCAAAAGAAAATTTATCTTTTCTTGCTACTGTTGAGCAGCCTCTTGGCTGTTGCAATTCTACTGAACTGCTCCGTTGCCCAGGGAATACCGAATGTAAGTGGACCACTCTGGTTCCCTGTCCTCCAATCCTTCCTTCACCGTTGCATCGGA
>BGPR01000434.1:109345-121787 GCA_013235015.1 Araneus ventricosus | reverse complement strand
GCAAGATCCCTAAGACATCCTCAGAGAATCGTGTTACTTCATCTTCAGCTGGAACCTTCGTGTGGCTAACGGAAGTCGGCAGTTTCCGTCATCCTCGTTCACTTCCTCTTCTCAGATGAGGAAAAACTGGGATCCTCTATATTCATCCGTCCTCCGAATTCGCTAGATTCGTAGGCATTTAATGCTTAGATAAGTTTCTCATCGATTGATATGAATCTTCTCTTAATAATGCTTCCAGTTCTTCATTTTCAAACATTTACTTTCTACAAGAGCATTCTTTATCTTCCGTATGAGCATCGCTGATTGCAAAAATTTTAACCTAATATCTATAACTTCTATCAGATCGAAACCGCTAATCATAAATTTCAGCTGGAAAATGATGAGTTTAGCTGCAGTTTTCTTTAAAATATCATAATTCAATAAAATTCCCACCAAATATTGTATTTTTATACAAAAAGACCCATTTTAAATAGAGCAAAAGAATGCTATCTATATTTCATTAAAATACGCTAAATTTTAAATCCTGTTTATTTCTTTTTCTAAAAAACAATTTTATTACTGTAAATTGCATGCAAGAAATATTATTGTTACTATTTATTAACAAACGGCAAACACTTTGACAAGAATCTCGTCTACAAATAAACATGAAAAAGTGATTATGAATTTCGATAATCTGAAATTAACTTAAGTGAATTTGCTTGTTATAATATTGATTTTTTATTAGATATTGGTATACGAATTTGAGGATTATATTTTCCAATTTCTGAAGAAAACAAAATTAAAATACTTGCTATCTAAAGCATTTACATTTGTTATGTCATAAACAACAAATGTATGCCATTAAGTTACAAACTTTCACCGTATTAAAATTATTTTCTCGACTATTGAGATGTGTTTCTAAACCTGTGATGTTGCTTAAATGCTTGCTGTTTCATGAAAACATAGGTTTTGTGCTAGACAAGAAAATGAAAAACTATGCTGCTTAATACTATTAGTAGTTAAAATCTTGCTTCACGTTTGTATTTTTCACCACAAGCTTCTTATAATCTAAATATTATGGTCATAGTATAATTCCTGTAATATAATATTCTTAAAACTATCATTAAATTCTCTTTAAGAGATATACAACCCAATGAAGCAGACAAATGCATTTTTTATATGATTTCAAGCAGAAAAATCAAACTTGCATAGCTCAAAACTCCTTGATATTTTGGAAAATCTATGCCTCCTCTTCATATCTGTACGAGAAAATTGAGCTAAAAGTCATTGAAAACATTTGCTTTGACGTTTACTAAATTGAACTTTACATCTGATCCTAAAAGTGACCAACATTCAATATAGGCCACCATTAATCAAAGGCAAAACGTCCACGCAGTAGTTCAATGCATCCTATATGACGTCCAGTATGTAATTCTAAATGAATGTTTACGGTTTCAAATGTAATTAATTCCGGTCAACGTATTCGTGTCATCGAACCGTTAATGTCAGACACCGACGAATGATATGGTCGATCCTAGCACTTTTCTGGCCACTTAAGAATTAGGCACGAACTCAGAAAATGACGGTCTAATAATGACTGCGTCCCGAACAGGTTGCTTATCATAAGTTATGACAGGATCATTTCCCTAATAACTTAAAATCAAGATGTTCGCTTTCATTTACAAAAGTCAAATATAAAATCTTGGCGATATGCATGGATTTAATTTATCCTAATTCACGATTCTTCACTGCTCAGTTTGCATAGCAGAAGGCTGAAAGTGGAAATTACACGAAAAAGAAAACTTTCTAGTATCCCTTTTGTCGTACAGTTTGATTTGGTTTGCGGCTTACGGTGCAAGGACCGTTGTCTGGCCGTGTTACGCCAAACGTAGGACAATAAAATTATAGAAAAATCCTATAAATTAACTCCAGTAAAAAGATTGGCAAAGTTCATAGCAAAAATTTAAAATTCTGAAATTACTTGTAATGAAAAGGTAAAATTAAACAAAGGAGAAAATAATCTTAATATATACGATCTAAACTTTATTAGCTTTTAAACATCTCTACAAGGAAGAGTAGAATATTAAAGATCTCTTCAGAAGCGAAACAAACAGTATGGTCAACGAATATGAAGCAATTATAAAAGAAAAATTCGCATATGTTTGAAAATAATGACGTTTCATAAATGTGTGATTATTAATGGAATCCTAAGGGATAATAAATCTCATTAGAGAATAATATGACAAATGAGGAATACCAATAAATTGATAACCTATATAAATATATACGGTTTCAAAAATTAAAGAGAAATCAGAAAATTTGTGACTGTGAAATTTGTATTTCGTTAGAATTTAAACAAATATTGGCACAAACATTAATCAGACAGTGCTTCACAAATTAGACATAAAAGAAAACAATAAGCTTAATTTCTGTCATAAAAATGTAGAAAATGAAAACATACCAACAAAATTAGTATCTTAGTTTAATGTATGATCAGCTTCAGTGTGAAGTTTGATCAACTCTAACATATATAGAGGCGCAACAGCAATGCTCTATGCTCACATTAATGGTGTATACTAACTCAGTTGGCAGAAAAGACCATTGCTGTACGAAGGTAACTCGAAGACTGAAGGATTGCAAAAGACGAGGTAAGTGCAGCAATACACCTCCCTAAAACATCTCATATGTATACTCAATCGGGTTCAAGGCCGGTGGAGGTTTTGGCCAATCCATACGAACAATAGTCTTCTTACAAAATACATTATAAAACAACAAATACTAAAAACAGCTATGGAAAAAGGCAGAGAAAAGAGAACAAAAAACATGGCCACAAAGCATCTGGCGCGGGAAAAGGAAGCAGCTTCCAAGATTAGAATGACGATAAGACAAAGATTAACCAACAAACTGAAAAAAACACACGTAGAACAAAGTCAACACAAAAATAGAAAGAAAAAAAACAAGAAGAGAATCCGGCAGATGGACTTTCTCAGGGTTCACCCCCTGCTGGGATTCTAAATTTCACAAAAATTAGGATATTTTTTTTGTAGAGAAAGCAACATTTAAGTCATTGGTGGTTTTCTCTAAGAACTGAAATATCCCAGATCGAAGGAAAAGGAGTCTTCTTGGGCGATATATAGAGAAACTTGCTCACTCGCATACACTGGAACAACCAAATATGTCTCTCTCATCGATATGACTGAGATAATAGCGGTTCCCGCTTGTCCAAAATTCTTCTTTGAAAACAAAATCTGACCTGTCAGTGAAGAGGTGGAAACTCCATTGACTTGCACTCCAAATGACACGTGTGCTGTAGATCATCCGCCTTTATCATTCTTTCTTCTTTACAAGCCCGTGATGCATTTTTATTAATGTCTTTTAACAGAAATAATAAAATAATGGGAATATACTGCATTTATCCAGTTCAATAATTAATAGATTGTTTTATTAATTATTGAACGATGAAGGTGAACACCTTGATAGTTGAAGGTGTTCTCTGAACAGCCTGAGCATAACTATCACATGAAAACAGAAATAAAAACGAAAAAATTTGTTTCTGGGCATATTTGCATACTATTTCTATAAAACATATCGAATGCGTTTCATATAGTACTAAATTGCCATTACGAGCACTTTCCTTTCTTTGTTACAGACAAGTGTAAATTTCCAGTGATATTCTTTCCTGGGAAACGTTAGTAAGCACATGTTTCTCTTCTTATACATAAATGCTTTTGCATATAAAATTGATTTCAAAAATATGCAATGGAAGCCTTTACTTTGCATTTATAAAAATAGCTTCCTATCATTTAAAAATAAATCTGTAACAATAAAATCTCTATAACAGCTATCACCAGAGCGATTATACGGAATAAACTGTGATTTTTTTTAAATTTAGCCATTTATTTTTGGCACCAATTAGAAAGGTCATATGCTGGAAGTATGAGTCTCACTTCTTTCTTTTCAAACAGTTTTCCAGTCTATGAAACGAATTATGCGCTAGAAGCAAACATATCAGCAATTTTATGAAGCCACAAACAAAAAAATGTGATAATTTCCACTACAAAACAAAGATACAACCCCATTATCTATTTCAAAAGAGACGAAGTTTTCTCCTAATTTCTTAACCTTCTTTAGCATTTATCCTTTCATCGAAAGGATAAATTCTGTAAACATGGAGCTTGGTTTTCTTAATGCTCTTTTTTCATGCCTCAGAGCTAGCAATTTTGTTTCAGCTACAAAAATCCAAAATCAATGAGTAATCAAAGAAAATAAATGCTTGCAGACCCCTCAGGCTGCGGAAACAATGCAGGGGTAAACAAAGCATGAGATTAGCATACATTATGTGATTATATTTCTTCAACTGTGGATGTTTCCATTGCTCAAGGAATAATGAAAGAAACTACATCAAGGGGGAAAAATGGGAAAACGCAACAATGATCTGTTGCTGCGATTTTTTGTATTTTTCTCCCTGTAAAGGTAAGTTCATATCATTTACATATGATTGCTTTATATTAAATATTTTTGCTATTATTAATTTAAATATTTTTACTATTAAATACTTTAATTATTATTATTGTTATTTATTTTTTGATATCATCTGATACCTAATATTCAATTTGGAATTTCTTAAATTCTTGCAACAAACTTTTTAAATTCTATGGTCCAAAAACAATAAAATTGCCGTTTTAGATAAATAACGATTGGTAAGACTTATACAGTCTTGTAAATGCATCTATCTCGGTGTATTTACTTTCTCGTGTTCGAAGTTTATAGAAAAATATTGAATATTGAATTGAAAAATATGAATTGACTAAAAAAATCCATCTGATTATGGAAATGTTTCCAGATCTATTCCAGATTTTGATGAATCAAAGCGAAATCTGGAGATCCGTGCTCGTGTGAAAGCGATAATTCATAAACGCGACAAGCTAGATAAATGAAACCTAGTATGTGGTCTTAATATTGTAATATTCGTAACGAATAAAAAATATATATTTGTAGAATTATTAAAATATGTAATTAGATTTAAAAAATCGTTTGGTCGTAAAAGAAATTAATTTAAAAATATCGTTTGGCTATAAAAGAAATTAATTAAAAAATCGTTTGGCATTAATTCTTTTCTAAAGGCAACGTTCTAGTCTGGCAACGATATATTAGCTTTTTCTAACGTTGCCTAGCAACGGAGAATAATAAGAGGATTGAAGATGGAATTCAGTTTCAGAAGTGAGTGATGTAAAGTTTGTGATGTAAATGTATGTGTTTGTTTTACATGATTGTGCTGTGGAAGACGTCCAATAAATTATTTTTGATAAAGAAGGCTCCACTATTATTCATGCTATGCTGAAATACATCACAATAACAAAATTGCAGATTTGAATCAAATTTTGGACTCAATTGATCACATGGGAAGCGCCCAAATGCTTTCTTTGTGCTTTCTAAAAGCATGCGTGGTAGCCTGGTGTCGGAACGTTAATTGAAGAGTCAAAGAACCGCAGGCTCTAGACAAGTTTCCACCTAATCTCCACTGTGTGTGTCTGGAGCATGTTAAATCTGTCTTGGTGGATGAAATGTCCTAACGTTGGTACGCAAGGAAACTTGAAAAGTGAACTGACATCTCAGGTAACGACTAAGGTTCACATTACAAGGTTCATCCCAAACTGGAGGTGTAGCCTCAAAACAGGACGTCAACCTAAAAAATCAATCAGTGAATTATTGTGAAAACTAAACGGTATTGATTTCTCTTTGTTCCACTAGCCTTTTTCCTCTCTTCAGGAACTTTTTTTTAAATTTTATTTAACTTGACTTGTTTCGTGTTTGTAACGATGGAATTTTATGACCGATTTTTGACTCTCTTCCTGATGAACTAGAGTTTTCAAATTTTGTACAGCTGTGTCTTCTAGATTATAGTTGTGACTGTAGAGACTTGGGGTAGCGTAAATCAACAGCTAGACTAGTATCACTCTAATCAATTTTATTTTAAAGTTACTCGAAAGATCTTGGTTATTATGGATTACAAAATAAGGTAATTGATTTATGTACAGATTAGTCAGATATTATAGACGTGAGTCTAATTACAGAATGGTGTTGAGACAGCCTCTGCAGGTAGAAATGACAGTCACTCAGAGCAACGGCTCTACTTAAAATCTATCTGAAAGTTCAACAAGTCATCCGCTCATCTTGAATAAAAATTCGTTCAGTTCAGATACGAGAGCTATGCTCTCATGAAAAAGATAAAAAGTAGCGTACAGCTTTTTAACGATGCTTCTCGTAGCTACACAACGGGACCCAGTTACTTTGAAAACCGATCCGAAGATCAACACTGGAATAACGGTCCTATGATCGGAATCCGATCAAGAGGTGATCGCAGATCGAAAAAACAACTCCCTCCCTTTCTCTCCCCCGCCGCAGTTTAAATATTCGTTTTTCCAGGAACAGGGTCCGCCCAACTCGTGAGAGGGTTGGCTAAGAATTCGATAAAGTCCACCAGTGGGGTGACTTCCTTCCACCAGGCTATTGATTTATGTCCAGTGACAGTCTCGGTTTTTAACGGTCTGGCTATGGATAGCCTCGTCTCAGTTCAACTGAGAAAGGACATCCATCACTCCTTCTTAATTGGGAGTTCTGAAAAGGTTTTGTGTGCCAAGTGTCACTAGATCTCTAGACGTTCATCTATCAGGCAGGGAGTGAAAAAAGATCTTTGTGTGACTACTCCTTTGTTGAGCTTTCCGACAGTCCAGGTGGCTACTTTGAACAGCTGTCCTGGAATCTTCACATAGCACACGATTTTAACACTTGCAGACTTTAGTCATCAGTCGATTAATTTTAAATAAATACTGATTTCATCCGAGAGGCGCCACCTGGTAGTGAATTTCACAAGAACTGATTTCAAGATTTCATCATGTTTTTATAGTGAATTATAAATTAAAGACTAAAAAGTTGAAGATAATTAAATAAAAATAAATTTCCACCTTTTAGTACACTAATAAAAGTGTGTTTTAAAAACCTAGGTTTACTTGGGGTTTATCGTGTCTTGTTTACTCTTGAGTCATTTTCTTTCTTTCGCTTTGTGCTCTCCAAATCATCTCAAAGTAATAAATTTGCTCACTGTTATCGAATAGAGAAACATTTTTTTTAAGAATTCTAAAGAATCATATGAAAAATATCTAGATTTTTAGTTCTTTTATAGGTCACATTTTGCCTCAAATAATAGAGAAGAATAAGTTCGTCTAATCTCTCTCTCAAATTCATGAATAACTTCTGATAGTTAAAAAATGTAAGAACACAGCTTTTAAACGTATCTCTCCATTAATAATTTCGAATAAAAAATGGCAAGAAGGGGAGAAAAAAATGTTTTCCCTTTAGTTGAGCTCTGTTTTATTCTTAGAAAATAATCGTTCATTACAATCCTACATTTTTTTTCTGTTTTCATTTTTTCTGGTTAAAGGATTTCCTCAAATAATTATTCAAAAGTAAATAATATCGTTAAACAATCATTTGTATAAAAGAAGACAGATATAATGAATTACATACGATTTATAACGTGTACTAGTAAGATTAACTGTGTTCGGCTCGATATTTCCCATTAATATTTGCAAAATCATTTTGAGCAAATCTAAGGATTAAATATGATTTATAGAACGCGAGACGATTTTTTCTGTTATCGCCGTGTCCAGTATTTTCTACTCTGCGAATCAATTAATCAAACCCTTCATTAATATTTCATTTGTTTTTCAGGAGTTGCAATTATTTAAGACAGCTACTCAATTTCATGTATTGATAGTTTCATAATTATCCTTCTGATAATTACTTAAAAAATATTTCACACATTTCTTAAAAACCAATACGAAATTTTTTGCTAGATCAATTAAAATGTTGGTCAGTACAGAAAAAATCGTAGGTTTATAGAAGATTGTCACTGGTATGTTATTATTCCACCCCTGTACTTTGGAGGACATATTATTAAGTTTTTACTTTGCCTTTAGAGTTCCTAACAAATGATTTTACAAAAAGGTGAGCGTGTTTTTGCTTTTATTACGCACAAAAGTCTGTCAAAAAGTAACGTACAATCCGCTGCAGCTCAGTAATGGTAAACTCTAGAGCAGTGGGGGCGAACCTGTGACCCGAGAGTCAGATACTGACCCACGAAGACATTTTAAATGAACCACGCGTTGATTTTTATAAACTTATTTTTTATATCATAAAAGAGTGGACAGAAAATCGAAAATATTAAAAAATAAAGTATAAACTCCTACTGTCGAATTTATAAAAAAAAATTTCCAAGTGGACGTTGGCTAATTGATTTTCTATCGTATCACTGCACCTGTGTGATACCATCACACATGTGCAATCCCCTATTATTGATTAGTGACTCTCCTCTATTATTGATTTTCTATCGTATCACTGCACCTGTGTGATGGTATCACACAGGTGCAATCCTCTATTATTGATTAGTGACTCTCCTCTATTATTGATTTTCTATCGTATCACTGCACCTGTGTGATGGTATCACAGAGGTGCAATCCTCTATTATTGATTAGTGACAATCCTCTATTATTGATTAGTGACTCTCCTCTATTATTGATTTTCTATCGTATCACTGCACCTGTGTGATGGTAGAGCATATTCGTTGCATCGTAGAACGGGGATGCACCACCTCGCAATGTCGAACTCATTAACATCCTTGGCGTACGAATCTAAAAGTGCTAAATAATTCAACTTTATTATTATTATTTTATTACTGAATTTTGAATAAAAAAAAGTAAACGTCAATTTTTAGACGATTTTAAAAGTGATGGGAAAAAAAGGGTCAACTGTCAAGTTTTCCGTTAACAAATTTTCGGTGTTTCCAAATTATTGACACCCTTTCTACCACACCCTCTCTACCAAATCCAAGTGACACTACTGACTCAGTGACCCACGGGATAGTATTAAAAAATAATGAACAAAATTTGAGCCACTTCCGAAAAAGGTTCGTCGTCACTCCGCTAGAGAAATGAAATTTTGCAGGTACAAGCATTGGTCCTGGGAAATGTCACACATTAAACGACCCATTTTCTCTACTGCACTGCAGCCTGTTTGTTTCCATGACACGAATGCGCGTTCGTAAAATTCTTGAGGTTGGTTATTGCACTAGTTTTTTCACACACAACAATGAGCTGTCATCTCGAAACAGTTTCTCACGCAGATAAACTTTCTGTTGCCCAGACAGATAGAAATCCGATGGCACTAGGTCAGAATTCTATCTGTTTGGGCGACATGACAGTGGTCCATCCCAGCTGGCCAATCTTCTGAATAGTCATGTTATGCAATCATCTGAACAGTCATGTTGGCCAATCTTCTGAACAGTCGTGTTGGCACTATCCAGTCTTGCGTTATTGAGATGCAACTTGATGTCCATGACACGTAACTATGGGTCGATCCAGGCACAAAATTTCACTTCATAAAAACGACCCCTTCACAAAACTCAAATTCATAAAAAATTGGCCTCTTTTTTTAAATCTGACTTCTTTTTTAAAAGTTTTTGAATGAGGCATTGCACAAAATATAAATACGAGTATTTTTTTTCAGTATTATATCAAATTACTGTATATATTTGGTTCACTGAAACACTTTTGATATTAAACGTAAAATATAGAAATATGACTGCCAAAACTGAAGGTTTTACATGATAAAAAAGTTTTCACAAAAAGATTTTTATTTTTTCCAAAAATAATGTTTTTCACAATTTTTTTATTTTTCACAAAAATAATTTTTTCACAATTTTTGTTTTATTTTTCGCAAGAGTAATTTTTATTTTTCACAAAAATGGGCACCTAAAAAACCCTGGGTCGACTCCGGGTAACAGTCACCTCTTTGGTCTTAAGATGCGCTGTAACTTGCCCAAGGAAGAACAATACTGTTACTTGATAGTGATTGTTCCACATTCGAGAAAGACACTGAAAATAGACTGCCTGTCTAAATGAAAGAGAAATGATGAAATATTATCCTGAATGGCTCCTTTCAGGATCTACCCAGAAGAATTCGATCATTGGGAGTTGGAGAAGTAGAGTATCGCGTTGTCCATCTATAGTGGATTGCTAGCGTCAAGAGGAAATAAAAATTAGCTATAGTTGACGTGGCAAAGAAGCAATACCTCTACCTACAAAATTGCATTTCTCTGTTGATTACCACGACGGAGCTACAACGGATTTTTTTTTACCTTATTGGTATTAACTGAGTTACACAGATATAAATTATAGCAGGTTATAAAAAATGTTAAAGCCATAACAGTCATCGATATTTCGAAGAATGTCTGCAATTTTGCCCTTTCCAAGTCTGAGTTTTTGGAATTATATCTGTTGGTCGATCAGTGAACACGCGTGCAGGGGTATGGAGTGGCATTTGTAAGTGAAAACACGATTCGCATGTGGTCTCTACACTAAAATTGTAGATTTTCATCGGCAGATCTGTCTGATCTTCTGTGTACAAGTGAGCACGATAACTCAGAAACGCAACAACTAGAAGGTCGAAAGCTGACATTAATTTTACTACCAAAATTATAGCCCTGATACAGATTTTGGACCATGTCTATCATCTGGGGCATTGTCTAATGCCTATTCGCGCGTTGGTGAATGTGGCAACTCGAAAACGTAACAATTTAGATAATATGAATCATACTATTTTCACACCACAACTGAAAACGTAACAATTTAGATAATATGAATCATACTATTTTCACACTACAACTGAAAACGTAACAATTTAGATAATATGAATCATACTATTTTCACACTACAACTGAAAACGTAACAATTTAGATAATATGAATCATACTATTTTTACACTACAACTGAAAACGTAACAATTTAGATAATATGAATCATACTATTTTCACACTACAACTGAAAACGTAACAATTTAGATAATATGAATCATACTATTTTCACACTACAACTATAAATCATTCGCAAAGTTTGGACCAAATAGATCAAAGGAATTAGACATTGTTCCAAAATGCATTCTCAATTCTCTTCTTTATACGATAAGCTAAAGACAAAACGAACAATATTTTGAATGTGTACTAGAAGAAAAAACTCCCTCCCGTCCTTTGAGTAAATCTCTCAAGAAAATATTCTTATCCCACTGCTCGAAATTGGCAGAAAAATAGAAAACAGATTATTTTCCAGTCCTTTGAGAAGTTTCGAAAAGTTATACATTTAAAGCACGCTACATTTTAAAATAATAGCCAAAGTCCGAGTCCGGCTTGATAGCTGACGTATAAAACTGGATTCAAATTAAAGCTTTCACTCTCTGCAAATCAACACATTCCGTATCTCATTTTGGTCGTAAACATCCATGCAAACACATAAACTCACTATAATGTGACGCCTCAAATTATAAATTTACCACTTCGCTTTAAAAGCGTCTTAGATAGGGATTAAAACTTGGTTTAATAAAATCCTCAGCGTATGTGAGTACACACAGAACTGAGAAATTTTCTGAGAGCGAATCTTGTTTAATCGTGTCTAGAAAACCACCAAATCGATTCAAGTTCTTTCAATATCCACTCATGTTTAAATCAATTTAAAAACTCTGGTGCGAAACATCGTAACATGATAATATTTTGGGCTTGATTCGTCTGTCTTGATTGCACCAGCCGTCGCATTCTGTGTGTAACGATTTTTGTATCATGCAATTCACAGAAAGAAAGTGTCTTTCCGTCCTTCCGTTTGTCTGTCCCATCCGTCCGTCTATGTTTGCATTGTGTTAGTAATATGTATTTTTCCTTGAGTTTGTAATGCGTTTTTTTCTGGAGCTATATTTCATCATCCACACATGCGTATTTTAAATAATAATTTGCCCACATCCATCTAGACTAAAACGGAGCTTCTCTATTCTATAAATAGGGATGTAGGTGGTGCGAAAGTGAAAGAAGTCATCCGCAGCATAAATATTTTCATCGATAATGTCATTTCAAAAGCATTTCTAGCGTAGAAAATCTTCGAACTAAACAACTTTTTATTGAGGTGACTTTCGGATAAAGTTGAGTAGCGCCAAGAGACAAAGGAAATAAACAAGAACCCCCTTCCAAATAATAGCATTTCACTTTCTCACCCCTTTCACTGAAGCCGTCACTGCTTCTTTATTCAGTTATGTTCAAATTAAATTGTGTTTTTATTTCTTTGCGGTCTACACTGTAAGAAATATCCGTTTTTTCCCGGACTTTTTCCGTATATTTGACGGTTTAAAGCTGTTTTGTTGACAAAACGGTTTTTCACCGTTTTCCGCTCCAGCCATAAACGGTTTAAAACCGTCAGTTCAAATTCTATTTTTCGTCATACGGTATTGCTTTCCGTACGATAACTTTCCCTTTTCTTAAATGTAATTTTATTGCATTCATTTCATGTTTTTAATAGGGTTCCATCTCCGCTATTGTTTACACATGTTGCAGTAACCTGTTGTCACTCATGAAAGCTAACCTTAAAAC